>CAWUFW010009447.1:600000-784039 GCA_963921515.1 Calotriton arnoldi | reverse complement strand
TTGCAAACCAGAGAGGAGAGGAGAGGACACAGTGACACAGCAAGGACAGCAGCACACCACAGAAACGCACACATCACTACCACCACCACCACCACCAAACACCGGCACCACAAACCCCCTGCACATTACACAACACACACCGCACCAGCACCACAAACACCATGGCACCACAAAGGATGCCCAAGTTCACGCCCATGGAGCTGACGGTCATGGTCGACGAGATCATCAAGGTGTACCCACAAATCTATGGGAACATGGTCCAGCACACACCACTAGCCACCAGAAACAGAATGTGGACCCGGATCGTAGACCAGGTCAATGCAGTCGGGACCCTGCCCAGGAACAGAACCGAGATAAACAAACGTTGGAATGACGTAAAGAGCCTGGTCAAGAAGAAGGAGGGCAAAAACAGAGAGCTGGCTGCCGTCACTGGCGGAGGGAATCCCGCGCTCTTTAAGACCTTCAAAGCGTGGGAGGAGAAGGTGCGAGTCGTAATCCATCCGGAGATCCTCGCCGGATTAGCAGGGGGAGTGGAGGCTGGTAAGTACAAACTAATGTATACCAGCACACCGCTATGTACTCACATGCGCAACTACCATGCCACAGCTCCCAGGGACAAACACCCCCATGTCCAGCACACAATACACAACACATCACACACACATGCAACAGACACTACCACACACAGCCCAAACCGAACAACTGTAAGATGCGTGGGGACATGTGTACACTAAGCCAGCCACGTAACCACCAACAGGTCCCCAAATATGCCAGAAGCGCCACAACGAGCACCCACCACACCCATGTGTCCGCCACAGCTGCACTAACCGACAAGTAACAGGTAAGTGGCAGGAACACAAAGTGCAGTGGGTGGGACGGTGGACAGCCCAAGTACAACACACACCAGGCCCCAGTCCCACAGCACAGCAAGGAGGAGCATCCCCCACACCCCACAGCCACGTGTCAGCCACCGCAGTGCACAACGACAGCCGAAAGGCAGACATCACGGTCCACAGCAATCGGTGTCAGTGGGTGTACAGCCACCCCCACGACCCACTACACCCCCCACCCCCACAGACCTGCAACATGGAGCACCCCCCGCTTAGAGCCATGTGGCATCCAGTACAGTGCACGCACGAACAACTTGCAGGTGGGAAACTGGACAGGGCTGGATTACTGGAGGCATGAGGACCATAACACCACCAACACATGGGACATGTCACGTAGCACACGGACACGCAGCACCGCCCACCATCACGAACAAGTGAACAATGTGCACACGGACATGAACAGCAGACTCACACCCCACATGACCCATCACAGACATAGCAACACCCAAGGAGCCACGTCTGCATGCACAAGCCACACTGAATATAGTCCCACACGGCAGCCACTGTGCAACTCATCACACACAACCGAAACACCATTGAAGTCCTGTCCATGTAGCCCCCACTGCCTGTCAACCCCACACCCCACAACTACGCCTATGTAAGACAAACAACACTAGACGCAACAGAGCGGAACAACAGAAATGCACACGAACACCACTGAACCCATCAAACTCACAGACACACCATGCACATACAACATACCATCCATCCCATCCGTCAGCCCCAGTCACATGAAAGGCATGTCATCCGCACAGCTGCCACACATACAGCAGTCACGCTAAGACACATGCCCATGACCAACCATGTGCCAGAAGTCAATTAAGCGCACGACACACTGTGAGCAACAACACACAACATGGGCCACACCCCCCCGAGCACTGCAGTGATGCACATGGCACAGGGCAGCACGCACACCAAGGAGATGGGACAACTGCAATACGTTGGCTGGCACACAACTATCACTCACTCATAACGATGCGTCCAATGCCATGTCCAGTAACCACAACAGACAGCAAATATGCAGGGCATGTCAGGCATGCACACACCTCAGACCATGCACTGTCATGCTGCCACAACACATGTCACGTTCGGCACCCATGGCTCACAGCATGTACCCCAAAAGCATATCCCCTCCCAAATGCGAATCTGGGGCATGGCCCCCATGTTGCCATATGCGTTCCTAAGCGTCCCATTTGAACCCCAAAAGCAAAGTACAAACCAGACCCAGGATGGGCCAGGAGCCCGCATACACCAGAGTCACAATGAGTAGGGGCAAAGCAACACACCCATCGGCATGGCCAATCCGTCCCATGCCACATGTGCACAGCACACAGTCCCATTGCCTAGCACACACAACTACAGATGCCACAGCCACACACTCGCCTCCGGGAAACCCATGTACGAGATTGCACGAACTGCCAATGTCAGACGACTAATACATACTTCGCCAGGTGCAACACAATAACAAATCTCATTCTCTCCACAGGTGACGAACTGCTGGACGCTGGGGATGGAGACAGCAGCCAGCACAGCCAGCCTACAAGCCCCCAACGAGGACACACGGATCTGGAGGATCTGTCCACCTCTTCGGACACGGACCACCAAGCTGGCCCATCTGGCGTGGCAGGGCCCAGCCGCTGCCCAGGACCCCTCCTACCCACCAACCCATCATCCAGGGATGCTGAACAGTCCCAGTCCCCTGCTGCCACTGTCGTTGCGGCCACACCCACGGTCATTGCGGCCACTACCACTGCCGCAACCGCCACCATCGCCGCACCGACCACCACCGCCTCCACCACCACCACGTCTTCGCTGGCACCAGCCCCAGCGCAGGTGGTGGCCCGGCCGACTGGATCCACCCTGGGAGCCACAGCGAGGACCGTGGTGAGCAATGTGGCTAGTGGGCAGGCCGGTGGCAGCAGGACTGGTAGGAGGAGCAGGGTCAGGGAAACGCCAGCCTCCCCTGGGAGCCATGCCCTGCCTCAAATGGCCAGAGTCCTTGGGGCCTATGAAGAGGCCCAAGGACAATGGGCCAGGTCTGCTACTGACACGCGGGAGGTGCTGGGGGTGCTGAGGTCCATGGACGCCCATATGGGCCAATTCGTGTCCCGTATGGACCAACTCGTGGACCTCATGGGCCAGCTGGTGGTGGCGGTGGGGTCACAGGCAAGGCCAGCAACACCACCTCCGCCACCACCTGCTAGGGCGCAGGGTCGGCCAGCAGTGTCCACTTCCCCTGCGTCCACAGCCAGTGAGCACACCTCACCCACCACCAGCAGGTCGCCACCACACACCCCCTCCCAAACGTGGAAGGGGCCGTCCGAAGAGGAAACAGATCTCCCGGGAGGACTTCGCACGCTCCAGTCGCAAGTGAGGCAGCCAGCCAGCCTTCCGCCAGCCTTCCTTGACCAGCCACTGCATTGACTTGCTCTACGATCCCACTCCACACAGCCAGCTGGATGGCATGTGTGTGTTGGACTATGGACATAGAACCAGTGGGTACACCCTGATCATCACGCAGCCATGACCGACAGCTCATTGTCACTGCACGCACCACTTTTGTCATCACCTTACACACAATCACATGTCACAGTTCGTAATAAATGCACCTTTTTCACTAACTGCTGTTTGTGCCCTGTGTTTTATTTGTACGGAATACAACGGCCACCTTGGGCGGAAGGGCACCTGATGCGTGGCATGGCAATGGAATCCGGAGGGCCTGTAGGGACCTAGGGGTGGGAGACAGAACAGGAGCACATTCAATGAGTGTGTCACACACCCATCACACAGTACATGTCAACAACTACAAGCAATGTACACACATCGCACAGAGCAATAGGGCACAATGCCACAGTCACCAACAGTGGCATACTACCCTGGCCATGGAGCGTTGACACACTGCACGCAGTGAACATACGGCCACCCTGACACAGCACACACACACCTGCATAGATACAGACACATCATCCGTCGTACATGGACACTCACCGTCAAGTGAAGTAGCGGGCGATGAGCTGCTGGCGCACATTCCCAGCTTCCTCCTCTCCGCTGTCCACCTCACTCGAGCTGTCCTGGTCTGCGGGCTGGGGCCCTGGTTGATCTCCGTCATCCACAATGAGGGGGATCTGCTTCCGAATGGCCAGATTGTGCAGCATGCAGCACGCCACCACTATCTGGCACACCTTCTGTGGGGAGTACGCCAGTGCACCCCGGTGCGGTCCAGGCACCTGAACCTGGACTTGAGGAGGCCAAAGGTACGCTCGACCACACGTCTGGTCCTCCCATGTGCCTCATTGTATCGATCGTCTGCTGGGGTGCGAGGATTCCTCAATGGACTGAGCAGCCATGCCCCATTCGGATACGCAGAGTCACCTGGGTGTGAGGGACACAGAGAACCGTTGCTATTCCAACTGGACAGGGGACAGCATCGCACAACCAGCACGCTACACCACTCCACATACTCACCGACAATACAGCCACGATCCTGTTGCAGATTGGCCATCAGTCGTGGCAAGATGCTGTTGCGCATTATGTGTGCGTCATGGGCCGAGCCTGGAAACTTGGCACACACGTGGGTGATCACCATGTCCGCAAGGCACACCACTTGCACATTCAGGGAGTGCGTGTGCTTCCTGTTGCGGTACAGGTGCTCAGTGGCCTGTGGTGGAACAAGGCCAACATGAGTGCAGTCAATGGCTCCCACGACGTGTGGGATTCTGCCAAGGGCATAGAATGCACCCTTCACTGCCGCCAATTCACGAGCCCTGGGGAATCTGATGTACCTGTTCCGGTACAGCATCATGGCTGCCAGTACATCCCTCAGCACCTTGCTGAACATGGGCTGGGACATCCCTCCTCCACTGCCCACTGTGTGCTGGAATGACCCAGTGGCGAAGAAATGCATGGCGGCCATCACCTTAGCCGTGGGGGTGACAGCAGTCGGATACACCCTGCGGGGACGGAGATGGGGCTCTAACATGGCACACAGTCGATGCAGAGTTGGCCTGTCCAGCCGAAACTTCCTGATTACCTCTGTATCGTCCATGTCCGCCAGCAATTGGTATGGGCGGTCAATGTTCGGTCTCCGCCTGGGGAAAATGGCAGAGGACACATGTCAAAGCAACACGGCACATAGCAATTTCACATACACATCACTGACATGACTGAGCAAGCACATGAGCCACAGCCCAGCTGTCAAGCTGGGACGGCACGGCCACAATACACTTACACAGGTCTCCCAACAATGGCAATGGCAAGTGAGACATACCACTGCCATGTGCATGCACATGGGGATCTAGGCCCCAATGACTTGCGGGGCGTGCTGATGGGGACTGACTGCATATTCGTCAAGCGGCAACGCCACGGCAACATGAGTGTCTGCTGAGCATGGAACTGCTTCCGAGGCTGGATGAGTATGGCACACGACGACGACGATGTGGGCACGGGCTGAGCGGCCAATACAAGTGGGACCTGTGGCACGAGGGGATATGAGACAGTAGTAGGTGTCAGCACTGCACCCTATGTACAACACTGTACGGATCACAGCTCCCGAAACATTGACTGGTGTCCACATTGACAGCCCCATGCCAAGACGGCTGTGTGCTTGCAGTCACACGTCACAGGTGAGAGGTTACATTGCACGTGCCAGGTGGCAGACGTACATAGTGGGAGCTGGCATGTGTGTGCATGTGTCTCCTGTTCAGGATCCACCAGATGGGCGCTGACTCTGTACTGACCATTGGACACAGCATGTTCCGTGGAAGGCTTGTGTGTGTGGGATGGTGGCACTGGATGTGCCTCCGTTGGGTGGGGGCCATGCACAGGGCGGGTACGTCGATGATTGCGCATTGTTGGTCACGGTGGGTGCACCAACTAAGATGTGTTGCCCTGTGTTCAATTCCTATGTCCGCATGATGATGGACTGTGGATGTGGGCAGACTACACATTGGTCGATGTGCTGTCTATATGCATGTGCCTTCACACCAGGCACAGCTGCCCCTGCACATGTGACCCCTGCTGGACTCGCTGCTGGGTCTGTGGAGCTGATGCACCTTCTGCGCGTGGGGCGGACAGCTCTCCTCACTTCCCTCATTGCGCATGTAATGTCTTTGCCGCAGGTGACATGGATCATGGAGGGCCCACATGTACGCGTGGGTAGGCTACACATGATTGTTCACTGGTCGCCACCCCCAGTCAGTGTTTCGAATGGGAAGGTTGTCGTGCTGGTGGTATGTTCGATGTGGCGGATGGGCGGGCCTAGGTGCGGGCTTACATTCCGGACATGGGGGTAGTTGGATTGGCGACTAGTTGCAGTACACACGGGACACGTCTCTTCCTTTCCACATCTGGGTCATCCCTTGTACTAACTGACAGTGATACAGTCATCTTCGCCCCAGCCCTCATGTCCTCCCTCGCCCCCCAATATGCATGCTCACCTGCGAGGCTAGCGCTTGCACAGGCAGCCCCAAGCTCGCACCAGAGAGGGCAAGGAGTGTATGTGTGGGTCCAGTTGCACGAGTGGGCTGTCTCAGGGTATGATGTGTGGCGGGACGCCGTCCACCTGCGTGGTGCCCCAAATGGAGACCCGGCCTGCATGGACTATGCATCACAGTCTTCGCCTTCCGGATCCGCCACCTGCGACACCCAGTGGCTGTGGCTGCCCTTGCGGCCAGGCCGCGTCCGTCTGTGGCTGATGGCCCACACATTCACTCTTTGGCCTCTCTGGGGAGGGCTCGGGGTGGTGGCGCACGCGCTTGCACTTAGTCGCAATGGCATGTGGCGTGGTTGGTATGATGGGCAATGGATGGGATGGTGCGAGCCACCTCCCGTGACGTCAGTGCTGCTCGTGCTGTGGTGCGTCCCCCTACACTTCCATGTGACTTGTGCCATGCTAGACGTTGAGGTACTATTGCCTGCGTGATATGACCAGGAGGAGCGCGAGGAGACCTCTCACACACCATGCTCCACTGCCATCCCGTGCCCTGTATCGCCTGTGCGGATTTACTATGTTGGGGTTACACCTGGTCGACTGGGGCTGTGTGTGCCTTGTCAAGGGGCATGGCGGGCGCACAACAGGATCCAGCTTGTCCACAGAGGGTGGGCTGAGGTGCGCCTGGTACCGCCTTGTACGTGTGCCCGGCTGCTGTGCACACACGTGTTCACTCCCCCCGACAGGTGTCCTCTCACAATGCACAGGGAAGCGGTGGTGTACTGTTCATGACCCCTCCCAACACGGCGTGCTCCAACTTGGCATGTGCGCATCTACCCGTCGCACCCACCCACCTGAGCACTGCGTCCATACGACTTCACACGACACATGTGTGTCTTCCACAGTAGTGCTACTCATTTGCGTTGACATCCAATACCAGTGGACTACATGGTCATGTCACGACTGCCGTGTACTTCACATACTCTCATCCTCTCTCATTCGTACTTGTGAAATGAGTCAGCGGAGACAGTTTTGGTTTCAGACATTATATTGAGTCTTCTGTCCTCTGTGATGCAGTATAGTGGACACTACTGGCAGCGGAATACATGTTGAGGATATACTGAGCATGATTACAAATGGGATAGGGTGTGGGGTTACATCTGCTTGGCCAAGGCTGTGCTAATGTACATTTACGTATAGCTGCGGAGCTGCGGACTTTGACACAGACGGTATACATGTAGCCTACCAGACCGCTCGGCATCATGGGCACAGTCCATCTCAGTTCCATGTGACAGGTTTGCTGCGGTTGTTCCTCATGCACGCGTGCATGTGAGATGACATCAGGGCATGTGCTTGCGTGCATGCAGCGGCGTGCCACTTGTTGTTGCACTGTGGTGGTTACTGGACATGTCACAGTCACTGGGGTCGTGTTGTTGTTGTATGCAGTTGTCGTCCATGCAAAGGTCCTGGTATGGGATTCCCGGGGCGGGGGTGGGAGGGGTGCAGCACCCACAGACTCCAGGCGACCTATTCATGTCCACTGAGCGGTGTGTGTGTCCATGTGCGCTGGATCCATGTCGTGTCCTGGTTGTTCGTGCAGTTCCGTCCATGTGGGTGCGATGCACAGAGCCCATGCCACTGCCTCCCACGATGCATGCGGTGTTCCTGGATGTGATGGGGAACAGTGTGCATGTCCCGGTCATATCCGATGTCATGGCGATGTCGTTGATGGTGTGGTTACAGTTGCCGGTCGTTTGGTATGGCTGTTGTGGTGGTGACTGGCCAGTCCGTGCGGAAGCTGAGCATGGGTGTGGGGTTGGACTTCATAGGTCACTCGGGAACCTGCGTTGTGGTCCGACGTATTTACAGGTTGTCAGGTATGCGATGCCGTCCAGCAGGGCTTCCATGTCATTGGTGGTGTACATGTTTGCCAGCCAATGAAGCGGATGGTGGCTGTCAAGGTGTTGTTCGTAGGTTGTCCCTTGGAGGACCATGATGGGGCATGCTGGGTGACATTCGATGTAGCTGTTCTCGATGATCCGTCGTGTGGAGGCACAGTGGTTCCATTTCAGTGCGCGTGCGATGTTGGCCACATACGCCATGCCCCCATAGGCAGAGCAGGCCCTGTCGTGTGCGTCCAGAGGGAGGAGTAGTGGTAGCAGGTCCGCCTTCAGACATGCCGGGTTGGAGAGGCATATCTCGACGGGATGCTGGTAGGGACACCTCCGACAGTAGAAGACGGGCATGACGCAGCTGAACAATGTGATGCGGTAAGTCAGTCGGTAACTTACGTTCAGCAGGGACAGGAGATCGCATCCCAATGTATGTATCGTGTTGGTTTGGTACAGCTTGAGCTCTTCGGCGTAGTTGGGTAGGTGTGTTGCGGTTGCCATTTCGCAGCGGTTCGTAGGGGTGGCGTGCTCCGGCTGTGTGTGCAGTCTGCAATGTGCACGCTCCGGGGTTGCTGTGAGCTCTGTGTAGTCGTGGGGAGACAGGACTTGTGTTCTGTTGGCTTGTTTGGAGGACACGGGCCCTCTTCCCACATGCTTCTCAGACAGTTCAAGGTCGGTGCTGTGTGACTCCTTCCAATTAACTTGCATGTGGCCGACATGGGGGAGTGTTTTCTTCTTTCTTCCCCGTCCGTTGTGTGCTTCTGTGATATGCGCTATCTGCCCTGTGGTCGGTCTCCTCGGCATGCCTGTGTTGGTCTATTCTTGGACAATGGCTGTATTCACCGGCTTCTGTCGTAGGGCTGTGGTTTCGGTGTTGGAATGGAAGGTCATTCAGTGCTGTCTGCTCTCCCTTGTGTGGGCGGCAGGCTGCCTTTCCGCTCTGCGTTGGGCCTTGTGTGTGGATGTAATTCTTGGGCCACCTGTTGTCGGTCACCGGGCTCTTTGGTGTTCCGTTTCATGTGTCTTGTTCATATGTGCAGGGTGGTATGGGTTTTTCAGTGTGGTACTGGCGTTCCTCTTCCCGAAGGGGCCCTGCTTCTCCTAGTTGGTGTTGCCGCCGCTGTGTGCTTCGCCATGTTTGTTACACTGGGGTGTGTCCTGCTGTTGCGTGACTTCACTGACATGTGTGCGTCGGTTGTGTGGCGTTGGGTGTTGTCCGTGAATTGGGCGTTGGGGACATGTCTGTGGCCGGCCTGTCACGTGTCATGTGCGTTCGGGGTGGGGCTGGTGTGTGTGCTGCTTGGTTGTGTCCCTGTGTCTGTGTGCGACGCATGCATGGCGCTGCGGTTGGCCTCTGCGTTGTGCGCATGTGTGGCGGCGTCATCGGCGCTTTGGGGCCGTGACGGGGTGGTTGGTTCCTAGTCCCAGGTGGTGTGTACACATGTGTTCTGCGATGTTAGGATTTGGCCTGTGTGTCATATGTGGATGCAATGGTGGATGTGTAGTGTGCACGCGCTGGTGGGGGTTGTCCGCTTTTTCCGCCCTTGCACTGTGTGCGCTGTTTGCGTGCACTTGTTGTGTGTGTGCCTACCTGCGTCTCCGCGGTACGTTGCGTCCTTGGTGGTGCATCAGCAGAAGCATGGGAAGGGCCTGCAGTGCTGGATTCATGCCCGGGGTGCCGCTTCTTCGTTGTCCGTGCTCTGCGTCCGTGTTTCCGCCTCTCTTTCACGTGCGGTGTCTCTTGGCCGTGGGAGCCGTTTGTTTGCGGCATCGTAATTTATGCGCCGGGCGGGACGTGTTTCGTCGGACGGTGTGTGTCAGTTGGGCTGCGCCGCTACGTGTACGGGCGCACTTTGATGGCGGACGGTGTTGCTGGCTTGCCGGCGGTGTTTGGCCTGCTTTTCGCATCGTAATTGGGCGGGCGTGTGGACTGCTGCGTGCCGGCGGTAACTGGTGGTTTCTGCATCCGCCAGCACGGCGGTTGTGCTTCCGCCCGCCATCGTAATGGGCCCCTAAATAATTAATTTAATTAAAATGTAATAATTGTGTGTAAAATGTATAATTTTATGGAATTTTGAATATAAAATGTTAATTAATTTTTAAGTAATAAGAATGGTAAATATATTGGTCAAAAGATTTAATTTAAATGTATATTTATTAACTATATTTATCAATGTATTTGAGTTTATTAATAGATTAAAATATTGAATTGTATGTAATTTATATAATGAGAAAACAAAATACTAAGGGGTCTATTACGATGGTGGTCGGATGTCCACCGCCGGGCTGGCGGTGGTGCCCGCCGGACCGGTGGTAGACATCCGCCTGCGAACTCAACCAAGAAACCCGCCGGTCAAATTAGGATGGCGGTGGTGACCGCGGCGGTGGGGAATTCCGACTGCCGCCTTTCCGCCGGTTGCCATCCGCACTCCTGCCTGGCGGACGGAGCAGGACCGGGATAATGATGGCGGTGCAGAGCAGGCTCCACCGGCAGGATTATGATGCCGGCGGTAGCCAGCCTTTCTTCAGTGGTCGAACCGCCATGGAAAGGCATGCAGAGGTTGTCTTCTCTGGGGCCCGTTGCGGGCCCCCAATGTGTTGAGGGGGGGTGCACTGGGGGGGTACCCATGGTCCCCCCTACATTTCCCTGTACTAGGTGGCAGGCGCAGTGCAGGGAAATGAGGGACATGCTCCTTTCGGCATCGCGGCGGTGCTGCGGGCAGCAGCAACCACCGCAATGTTAAGGCCCGCGATCAGACAGCCGCTGTCGGATTTCGAGCGACGGTCATCGTAATTCGACCGGCGGTGATATCGCGGTCCATGCGGGCGGTCTTTTCCCGCTACCATGGCAGTTGGGGAGGTTTTCCAACCGCCATCGTAATAGGCCCCTAAGTTGTTTTTTTTCATAATATTTATTTATTAATTAGTAATAGTAATATATATATATTTTTTTTAAATTAAAAATTGAAAGAAATAAAATTTGAGAGTAGTGGTTTTATAAAATATTAATTATGTACAATATGTTATAATTTAATTAAATAATGTGTAGTGTCCTGCATTTTCCATTTTTTTGTAGTAACTGGAGGGGTAATAGTAAATTATATAGTTTTATTAAATAAGATATTTTTTTGTTTAATATTAACTGCAGTGGGTATAGATAATTATATATGTTTAGTATCCAGCATCTTCCCTGACTTAATACTAACTGGAGTGGGAATAGTAAATTATATAGGTTTAGGGCCCCATTACGATGGCGGGCGGACTTTGTCCGCCCGCCACCGTAACGGAAAACGGGACCGACCGCCAGAGGTGCGGCGGTCCCGCCAGGCCAATTAGGATGCGCCCGCCACACTGGCGGGCACATCCTTGACTTTAACATTGCGGCGGGCGGTGCTGTGAGCAGCACCCGCCGCAATGTTAAAGTCCATGTTGTGCATTGCCATGCACAACGTGACAGGCACCGCGCGGTGCCTGAGACCTTGTGCATGGCAATGAAGGGGGGTACCATAGGACCCCCCAGTGTAGCCACCCCTCCTCCCCCACCCCCCCGGGTGCCCGCAATGGGCCCCCAAAGTAATTTCCCACATGCCTTTCCATGGCGGAGACTCCGCCATGGAAAGGCATTCCCACCGCAGGCATCATGATATGGTTGGCGGTGCCTGCAAGGCACTGCCACCATATTATGGGCTTTTTCCGCCCGGCTGGCAATCGTAGCGATTGCCGACCGGCGGAAAAGCGGCGGGCAGTCTTTCCGTCCGCCGTGGTACCCCTCGCCATACTAATATGGCGGGGGTAAAACAGGAACATATGGCGAGCGGATCGCCACCGCCGGCCCGGAGGTGGCCACCGGCGGTGGTTATCCGCCCGCCATCCTAATAGGCCCCTTAGTGTCCAGCACCTTCCCTGACTTAATACTAACTGGAGTGGGAATAGTAAATTATATATCTTTAATGTCCAGCACCTTCCCTGAGTATATATTAACTGGAGTGGGAATAGTAAATTATATATGTTTAGTGTCCAGCACTTTCCCTGACTTAATACTAACTGGAGTGGGAATAGTAAATTATATATGTTTAGTGTCCAGCACCTTCCCTGACTTAATACTAACTGGAGTGGGAATAGTAAATTATATATCTTTAATGTCCAGCACCTTCCCTGACTTAATACTAACTGGAGTGGGAATAGTAAATTATATAGGTTATGGGGCCGATTCAGATTCAGGCCGGAAATCACTCCGACCGAGCCGGACCCGGAGAGATTTCCAACTGAATCGGACTCTAGCAGCCCGACCAAACGAGTACGATGCGTACGCATGCAATCGGACTCAATTCGGTCGGACTCCCATTGAAGTCAATGGGAGCCGGTCGTACAACGCGTACACGGGCTCCCATTGACTCAATGGGTGCGAGGCGAACAAGGCCGCCCCCTACAGCGGGTACGCGTCGATTCGACTTGCGCCGTACATGCACAAGTAGGGGGGACCCATGGGTCCCCCCTGTGTGCGACTCGTGCGGCTACGCGTACAGGGGGGTCTGACACGGACCCCCAAAGTCCGGCTCCGACTGCCCTTTGGAGCCGGACGGCGCGAGTCGGTCGGATTGCTCAAGGTGCGCATCGTACTTGCCCGGCCGGGGAACGTCTCCATTGCGCGGTACGAGTCGTGTCCGTGCAAGTCGGTCGGAGCGGTTCGCATCGTACTCGCTCGCCCGGACGCTCGTTCGAATCGGTCGGGAAAGAGGGCTCCGAATCGGATCCGGTTAAGCCGAATCCGATTCGATGCCCTACCGGCCGAGATCGGAATCGGCCCCTTAGTGTCCAGCACCTTCCCTGACTTAATACTAACTGGAGTGGGAATAGTAAATTATATATGTGTACTGTAGAGCACATTACTTTAATTTATAGTAATTGGTGTAGAAATATTATATTATATATGTTTATAGGTGTGTGACTTTAAAATATTTTTATAATCTGTAGTAGTAATGTGTAAGTATAATATTTTATTTTATATTTATAATTACAATAATTATAACAATATATTTTGATAATACATATTAGTTAAAAATATATACATTGCATTAAAATATACATTTTAGGAAAATATTTAAGAATAATCAATTAATAGAAAAATAATCAGACTTGTAAATTTTTAAATGATCTTTACTTGTTAATAATAAGATACTTAGGGGCCCATTACGATGTCGGGCGGAAGCACTACCGCCGTGCCATCGGAGGCAAAAACCGCCAGTTACCGTCCGCCAGCTACGGCCCACACGCCCGCCAAATTAGGATGTGAAAAGTCAGCCAAACACGCCCGTAAGCCAGCGACGCCGCCCGCCATCAATGTGCGCCCGTCCACGTAGCTGCGCGAGCCAATGGAGACACACCGTCCGACGAAATGACGCACCGCCCGGTGTACAAATTACGATGCCACAACCAAACAGCTCCCCCAGCTAAGAGACACCGCACGAGATACCAAGGCGGAAACTCGACTGCTGAGTACGGAGACCAAAAAGGCGGCCCACCCCGACATGAATCCTGCACTCCAGGCCATCCCCATGCTCTACCTGATGCAGCACCTAGGAGTCAACGCGCCGCGGCGACGCAGGTAGGCAGACACACAACAAGGGCACGCAAACACTGCACACAATGCAAGGGCGGAAAAACTATACAAGGGCCCCCCAGACACCCCTGTGTGGACAGGACACATCCACCACTGTACCCACAAATGTCCCACCTGTCAAAATGAAACAACTCGCAACAACCGGGCACCCACTACCCGGGACCAGGAAGTGACGTCCCCGTCACGGCACCGCAGCGCAGCAGCGATGACGCAGGTACACATGCGCACAACGCAGAGGCCAACGACAGCGCCATGCATGGGCCGCACACAAACACCACAGGGTCACAACTACATATCCCACACACCAGCCCCACCCTGAAGGCACATGTCACGTGGCATTCCTGCATCAGTCATGTCCCCAACCGGCAACTCACAGTTGCCAACCTGATGTCACACAAGTGTCCCGAACAGGGGAGTGATGTGATGCCAAAATAGGACACACCCTTGTGTGCAAAACATGGCGAAGCACACAGCGGCAGCTACATAACAGCGCAGAATATGGACCCCGTCCGCAAAAGGCACGCCGGTACCATCCAAAAATACCAATACCATCCTGCTCGCAATACCAAGACATGCAATATACAACATTGAAAAACCCTGCTGCCTGAGAACAGGTGTTTCCAATTACTACACCCACACAGAAGCCACAATGTATAGCGGAAACGCAGTGTCCCGCCCACACACGGGAGAGCAGATAGCACTGAATGGCCTTCCATTCCCACTCTGAAATCACATTGCAACAATTCATGCAGGAGAATGGAGCCATTGTACCAACAAGAAGCCAAACAGAGCCATGCAGAGTAAACCGTCCACTGGGCAGATAGCGCCCAACATGAAAGAAAGTTAATAACACAAAAAAGTAATTATACCACTCCTCCATGTGGGTCAGATGCAAGTAATCTGGAAGGAGTCAGACACCACTGGCCTTGACCATTCATTGAAGCATGTGGGATGAGGGCCTGTGTCCTCCGCACAAGCTATAACCCAAGTCCTGCCTCCGTACAACCATTCCAGAATTCCCAGCATCGTCGGAGGTTGCACTCTGCTGACTGCACAGCCAGCCGGAGCACGCCATCACATTGCCCTGTAGCAAAATGGCTGTTGCACCACTGCTTCCCAACTACGCCGGACAGATGCAGCTGTACATTGAGAACCTGCTACAGATAGTGGGCTGTGAAAATCTGGCCATGCTGAACGTAAGTTACCGAGTAACTTACCGCATCGCAATGTTCAGCTGCGTCATCCCCGTTTTCTACTGTCGCAGGTGTTCGTTCCACTGTCCTGTGGATTTATGTCTCTCCAACCCGGCATGTCCAAAGGCGGACCTGGTACACTTGTTTGCACCCCTGGACGCCCACGACAGGATCTGTTCAGTGTATGGGGGCATGGCGTATGTGGCTGCAATCGGACACACACTGCAATGGGACCAGTGTGCCTCCAGACAACGTATTCTGGATCACAGTTTCATCGAATGTCATCCAACATGTCCCATCAGGCTTCTACAAGGGACAACTTATGATGAACACATTGCCAGCCACCATCCGCTTCATTGGATGGCATCCATGTTTACCAACAATGCCATTGATGCCCTGCTGGAAGGTATCGCATACCTGACAACTTGTCAATTCATCGGGCCCCGACTCAATACCCCCAATTGAACAATGATGTTCAACACCGTACCTATGCTTGGCTTTTGCACGGACTGGGCAGTTAGCTGTACAACAACTATACCATACAACCTGCAACAAACACCACACCATGAACTCCACTGCCATGACATCGGACATTTTCAGGACATGCACTCTGTTCCTCACCATATCCCGTATCTCTGCATGAACAGGGGGAGGCAGAGGTATGGGACTTGTGTACAGTAACCACATGGACAATACTGCACGAACAACTATGCCATAATATGCATTCAGCGCACCTGAACACATGCACCGGTCAGTGCACACTAATCTGTCTGCTGTATTACGTGAGAACTGATACCTCACTTTCGTCTGTACTTCCGTGCCCGGACTTTTGCATGGACAACAAATGCATCCCCCAACAACATGACCCCAGTGAATGTGTCATGTTCAGTAGCCACCACATTGCAACAACTAGTGAGACGCTGCTGCATGCATGTAGGCTCATGCTCTGATGTCACCTCTGACGCAGGTGTGTCGGAGTAACTATTGTAGTAAACCTGTACCATGGAACTGAGATGTACTGTGCCCATGATGTCAAGCTGTCTCGTAGGCAAAATGAATACAGTCTGTGTCAAAGTCTAGAGCTCTTCAGTAATAGCAAATGTACATTAGCATAGCAAGGGCAAGGCAGTTGTAACTCTGAAGCCTTCATCCCACAGTCAACAACCAATCACATCTACCCGTACCCCCTTTTGTATGTGTAATCATGCTAAGTATATCCTCCACATGCATTTCGCTACCAGTAGTGTCCACTATACTGCATCACAGAGGACGTAAGTCCAAATACATGGCTTGAAGCTAATATGTGACTCTGCTGAATTATCTCACGAAGACAAGTACGAATGAGAGAGGATGAGAGTGTGTGAAGTACACGACAGTCGTGAGATGACCATGTAGTCCAGTGTCATTGGATGTCAATGCATATGAGTAGCCGCAACAGTGGACATAGTGAAATACTACAGCTCGTGGGCCAGGACTTGTCAGACTCTGACGTGGCCCAACAGATCATCACATTAACACTGACGGCCTGGTCACTACAAAGCACAGTCCTACATATGTCTACAATTTCCCTCACAGTCTGACATCACACTCAGCAAGCAAAAGTAGGAGCCACGCAAAAGCATGCTACAGCAATGCCTGACAAAACACACACACGACATCAGTGTGGGTGGGCAGGACTGCACAGCGAGTAAGAACTGCAGAATTTCACAGACATGCTCAATTGAACAAGGCACAATCTTGACAGTCACACACCCTGCAGACACACAACGTCCGAAACATAACAAGTAGGAGTCAGCCTGAACTGCAAGGACACACCCACACACTGCACACTGTGCAACATACAACACACACATGTGATCACATTCACAGACCTGAACACGGATACAAACATCTACCATGGGCCTGGGTAACACATGTGTGTAGTCGACATTGCCACAGCACACACACACACCAACACTACCCCAAAGTCACACCACTCACACCACACACATCTACACCTCCCATATGCACACATTGAAAGTAAGCCATGTGCACAGGCACAATGTACATCACAAGACTAACATACACCTACACTGCTGGCCACACAGCATGTAAGCACACACATACCCACATACTCTGCGCATGCTGCCTGTCATCCTGTGGCTAGACTCACACCATGTGCATTGCTTGCACGCAAACATGACACGGATACATTTCCCCAGAAATACCACCAAATACATGCAGTCAATCCGTGTCACAGAAAAGCATATTCATCACACACACAAGTAGCAGAGTCTGAAAGGAGTCAAGTCCCTGCCACGTGTACAACACATTGGAATGTGAGACCAGATATTGCAATTGCTGAGGTACCATACACGGCATGTGCCGCACTTAACCATGCACACACTGCAACAACTGCAATCATCAACTACACAAATACAACCGACTACAGGAACAACAGCATCCAGTCACAGATTACATAGACAGGCGGCAAAATTTACCAACCCCAGGGACAGTGGCCAGTTCGATGTGCCGAGTAGTGACACGAAGAGCTGCGTATGCAATGTGTGTGAGTGTGCCCTGCCATGGCCACCAACACTGCCATGGCAGTCACAATAGCCATTACAGCCACCACTGTGTCACAGGTAGATGTGTGAGTGTGCCTACCATTCAAACAGGATGCCAGTTCGACTCGGTGCTGTTTGTGTGCTACGGGACAGTTGCAGGTCCGCCCCTAAGAGAGAAGCACAACTGTGGAAGACACACATGTGTCATGTGAAGCGGGAGTTCCGCTTGGCCCAGGTGGGTGGTTCTGACGGGTAGGTGCACACATGCATTGTTGAAACAGACTGTGTGGGGAGGATTCCGGAGCACTAGATTTCCACTGTCTTGGGCATTTGGAAAGACCACCTGTCTGGGGATGAATGTGGACTCGTGTGGGCACAACAGGCAGGCACACGATCAATGCTGCATCAGGTGTAGACGTTAGCCCACCCTCTGTGGACATGCTGGATACTGCTGTGCATCTGCCAGGCCCTTGCCAAGGCACTCACATCCCCTGTCCACCAGGTGTACCCCCAACATTGTCCACCTGCACAGGCTACCCAGGGCATGGGATGGCAGTGGAGCTTGGTGGGTGGGAGGTCATGGAGCGCTTCTCCTGGTCACATCTTGCAGGCAACACATCCTCATTGTGCAGCATGGCACAAGTCAAAAATAAGTAGTGGGGGGACGCACACATCACAACCGGAAGTGACGTCACGAAAGGTGGTTTGCACCATCTGACTTATTGCCTATTTTACCCCACCCGTTACATGCGATTGCAACAGAGAAGCCAGCGCGTGCACAAGCAGCTCCGAGCTCGCCCCAGAGAGGCCAAAGAGTGAATGTGTGGGTCCATTAGCTCCAGTTATCGTGCCCGCATGAAAACCATTGCTGGCACGCCGTCCACCCGCATGGCAACCCGAATCGAGACCTGGTGTGCAGGCAAAGTATCCTATTGGCTTAGCGATATGTGTGTGTTGCATGACAGTCGTTGGCGGGGGATGGCTCAGAGGCCCGTCACCCTGAGGCCCATGTCCCACCACATGGGTCCCTTGTCAATGGCAGCGGTTGTAATGACAATGCGCACCGGGGTGGCTCCACCTTTCGTCTGGGATTGTGTTCGCGGCCTGGGCCGCTAGGGCAGCTACAGCCTCTGTGTGTTGCATGTGGTGTATCCGGACTCCGGAGCCTGTCATGCATTGTCACTGTTGTCCAGGTCTCGAGTCGGGGTACCACGCTGGTGGACGGTGTCCCACCACTGATTATACCGCGAGACAGATAACTTGGTCAAATGGACCCACACATCCACTCTTTGGCCTCTCTGGGGCGAGCTCGGAGCTGCCTGTGCACGCTCTGGCTTCTCAGATGCAAACGCATATTTGGGTGAGCGAGGGGAGGCCATCAGTCTGATGGTGCAAGCCACCTTCCGTGATGTCACTTCCTATCGTGACGTCAGCGTCCCCCCAATTCTTCTTTTTAGGACTCGTGCACTGCTGCTGTCAGATGTGCCACTCCCCAGGGGGGTGGAGAAAGGGTCAGGAATGTCAGCCTGAGATTGGCCCAGTTGAAGGGCCACCTTGACTGGGGTGGACAACCATTGGACAGTCTGGTGTAGCCCACCCACGTGTACATGTGGGCCCTCCATGATCTATGTCACCTGCGGCAAAGTGATGTCATGGGCAATGACGTAATTGAGGAGAGCTGTCTGCCCCACGCAGAGATGGCGCATCAGCTCAACAGACCCAGCACTGAGGGCAGCAGGGGTCACATGTGCAGGGGCAGCTGTGCCTGGTGTGAAGGACACTCTACCCTTCATCCCTGTGCCGACACGTGTTGCACCAGTGGAAGTGGATGGGAGGGCGGGCATTGGCCTCCGCGTGGCTGAAGAGGACCCAGAGTCCACGTCCCCTGTGTTAGCAAACATGGATGCATCACCTCTGTCCTCAGATGACGCCGAAATAGCCGTCTCGGCCTGTGATTCATCCAGCACACGTCTAGCCCCTCCGAGGCGCTGGTCACATCTGTCTCACTCAGCACCTGTGCAGCTGCTACATCCGATGCCACCCCACTGTTGAGCGTCCCCTGTCCCTCAGCACCCAGGGGAGATGCCACATGAGAGAGAGCGAGGTGGCCTCACTCATCTGGCATCAATGAAACAGACATGTGCAACGGAAGCAGCACAGAACATTCCCAAATCCACATGTTGCACGATACCTGTGCAATTGTATGCAGCCACCACAATCAACACCTAATGGCTGGCGTACAGTAAAGGAAGCCGCAAATTAGTGGCACAAGTGTTGTGCACATAGCACTACACCCGGCCTGTGTCACCCTGCGACCATAGCCCCAAATCGCGGACTGCACACCCACTGTCCTGATGGTGGCAAGGATGACCACTACGTAATTAGGCCAAAGACATACCTGCATGGAGCAGAATGGGAAACTACTCACACAGACTGCAACATGACAGGCCACAATGGCCATGAGCCCATGCCATCCACCTGTCGTTCACACGAGCACAACTGCTGTTGCACAGTGTGCCGGATGTGTAAGTACCAGAGACATGAGGTGAGGCATCGCACACATATGTCCGAACGAAATCAGAGTAGGCACAGTGCCCCTAACATACATGTGAATTGCCACTCCAGCCTACTACAGGTTGTTCCTGAGGGCTACGACTCTGAGTGCATTGAGAATGCAGAGTGCTCAAATTACATCTTGAGCCTCAGGACTAGCATATGCATGTCAGATGCACACAGCACAGAGTACACTTACAACCCACTGCATCACACAACAAACATCACATTACCCAGAATATGGGTAGGCTGTGGACACATGCTGCCTCTCACCGCAAAAGACACCATCCCACAATACTGTACACTTGCTTGCTGCTGATGCTCCAACAAACGTGCATCCGGCACAGGCTGTGTGACTGTCAAGATGCAGACCATTACTGGTGAAATGCAGCGCCAGGCTGATCTGACAATACGAGGGGGCATCCCCCGATTCGTCATCGCCACGTAGTAGCTCATCCAGCAGATGCCGTCACACCCTTTGTGGAATTGGCTGCACTGGCGGTCACACACACACACAGAGGCATCAACTTGGTTGCAATGGCTCATCACAAGCCCTTGGGCTGGAGGACTTCCAACTGCAGGGATGGTACACAGGAGGCTTGGAATATCACTCATACACTTCTCAACATCACCCACATCCACCAATCACAGTGGCATGCTGCTGACCCATCACAAATACTCCGAGACGTGCAACAGAGCCAAGAAGTAATCGGACATGGCCTAACAGCATGTGTACACCACACGTGAATGCATGCTGCTGGGAGTGTGTACACAGTACCTGTCCAACCCATTCACATGCAGGTTGCCAGCACATTGAGCAATGTGTAGTCTGACCACATCTACTGTCCATTGTCAGGTGGACCAACACAAAGATCACAAGGCAACACATCTTTGTGGGTGTACCCACTGTGTCCAACACTGCGCAGCCCTCAACGTACTCGCCCTGTGCATGGCTCACCCTGCAATGGAGGTCACATTCAGTGCCACTATCTCTCACACACATCCCTATCACAAGGCATGGTGTGTCCAATCGACAGGGCTGAGTTAGCGCATTTCAGGAGGGTCCTGAACAAAAGACACATGTAACCCACTGTGCAGTCTGTGTTGTCTCCTTCTGGGATTGTGCGGTCAATGTGCAGCCCAGGTCTGCTGGGACTGAGAAGGGCAGCATGGACCCAGCCTGCCATTCTCACAAGCAATAACTGCCCTGAGACCTGCATTGCCAAGTGGCTGCATCACTGGATGTCTGACATGAAGATGCCATGTACCACCACTCGGGAGGGACATGCATGGCTAAGCGCCAGAGAGCCTACATACCCCTTCCACCTGTAGTAAGCATGGTGAGCAGTGCATGTTGGAACCCCACAGGCTCTGACTCATAGTGCTGTGGATCAACGACATGTGTGTCCCCCACATGCACTGCCACACACACTGTAGTTGTCTTTCACACACAACTATTGCATTAAATAGCCTTGGCCAGTGTGCGTGGAGCTCGGATTCCAGGATCTCCAGCTCCTCGCTGGTGAGTGGACCTGGACATATCTTCAGAGTCGTCGACATGAAGGTGGACAGGTGGCAGCAGCAGCAGGTGTTGTTGAGGGATGCCAGGCAGCAGTCCCTGGAAGCTGTGGTAATGCCGGTCTCCCTCCCACACTCATATAGCCCCCTGGGGCTGTTTCAGTGGGTCCAAGCTGCTGCAATTGGTGTACCATGTCTGCCTGCTTCAAATGCACACAATGGCCTGCTCCGAGCTGTCCCGGGACGCCAACCTCTATAGTCGAACACGCAGGGTGCAACCGCGAAGGCCATCAGAGTTGGCCTCAAGGGCCTGGCCCATGGCGGGTACAGTCCGCTGGTGCCATGTGGACTCCACAGTTTAATGTGCGCCATGCATCTGCAGGTGTGGCCATGACTTGTGTGTGGGAGCTGGTCCACACTGGACAGGGCCACTTCATGCTGTGTGCATAGGCAGGGACGGCCAGTGCTCAGCCTCCACATGTCTGTTGGCACATCATCATGTACACATTGGCATGGGAGCATGGGATGTGCATATGCACACTCATGCCATATTTCTCTATGTACATCTCCCACTTGGCACGTGCAACGTTACGTGTCACTTGTGATGTGTATTTGCATTCACACAGCTGTGTTGTCATGGAGTTGTCAATGTGTACACCTGTCAATGTGTGTTGGAGGTGTGATAGGTGCAGTGCTGTACATTGGGTGAAGTAGGGACATCATTGACTGTCTCATGTCCCCTTGTGCAACAGGACCCACTTGTTTGGTCCGCTCAGCCTGTGTCCATTGTGTTGTTAGTGTGTGCCGTACTCACCCAGCCTCGGAAGCTGTGTCAGGCACAGCAGCTAGGTATATTGCCGAGGTGTTACCGCTTCCCACATATGCAGTCTGATATCATCATCATGCCTTACAAGTTATTATGGCCTAAATCCACATGTGCATGCTCATAGCAATGGTTTGTGTCACTGGTCATTGCTATTGGTAAGGGGACCTGTGTAAGTGTATTGTGGCTGTGCTGTCCCTACTTGTCAGCTGTTCTGTGATTCAATTGCTTTGTCTGTAATTTTTGTTTTGTGTATGTGAAAATGCCATGTGTTGTGTTGCATTGACATGTGTCCACTTCCATCTATCCTAGGAGGAGACCTAACATACATCGCCCCTACCAATTGCTGGCAGACATGGAGGATGTGGAGGTAATCAGGAAATTCCGTCTGGACCGACCCACCCTGCATCACCTATGTGCCTTGTTGGAACCCCACCTTCGTCCTCGCAGGGTGTATCCAACTGCATTCACTCCCACGGCTAAGGTGATGGCTGCACTGCATTTTTTCGCCACAGGATCATTCCAACACACAGTGGGCAGTGGAGGTGGAATGTCCCAACCCATGTTCAGCATGGTGCTACGGGATGTCCTGTCAGCCATGATGCTGTACAGGAACCGGTACATCCAATTCCCCAGGGCACGTGATTTGGCGGCAGTGAAGGGTGCTTTCTATGCCCTTGGACGGATCCCCCACATTGTTGGTGCAATTGATTGCACCCATGTTGGCCTTGTTGCACCACAGGCCATGGAGCACATTTATCACAATCGCAAGCACTTCCACTCCGTGAATGTGCAAGTGGTGTGCCTTGCGGACATGGTCATCACACACATGTGTGCGAAGTTTCCAGGATCCGCACATGACTCGCACATCATGCGCAACAGCATCCTACCACGTCTGATGACCAATCCGCAACCGGACCGTGCATGGATTGTTGGTGAGTATGTATACTCGTGTAGCGTGCTGGGTGTGCAATGCTGTCTTGTGTCCTGTTGGAATTGCAACGATTCTCTGTGTTCCTCACACCCAGGTGACTCAGCTTATCCTAACGGGCCTTGGCTGCTGAGCCCATTACGTCATCCTTGGACACCAGCTGATGTCCGATACAATGAGGCACATGGGAGGGCCAGACGTGTGGTGGAGCGGACTTTTGGACTCCTGAAGTCCAGATTCAGACGCCTGGACCGCACCGGGGGTGCACTGGCGTACTCACCACAGAAGGTGTGCCAGATAGTTGTGGCATGCTGCATACTGCACAATCTTGCGATTCGCTGGCAGAACCCCTGATAGTGGATGACGGTGATCAGCCAGGGCCCCCGCCTGCAGACCAGGATGGGTCCAGTGACAAGGACAATGGAGAGGAGGAAGCTGTGAATGTGCGTCAGCAGCTCATCGCCCGCTACTTCACTTGACGGTGAGTGACCATGTACGACGGCTGATGTTGCTGTAGTTGTGTAGGTGTATGTGTGCATTGTCACGGAGGCCTATTGTTCACTGAGTGCTGTGTGGCAATGGTCCATGTCCAGGGTAGTATGCCACTGACAGTGGCTGTAGCATTGTGCCCTGTTGCTCTGTGAGATGTGTGTACATTGCTTAAAGTTGTTGACAAGTACTGTGTGATGAGTGTGTGACACACACATTCAATGGACTCTTGTTCTGTTTTTCACCCCTAGGTCCCAACAGCCTCTCCTGGCCTATCGACATACCACACTCCAGATGCATTTCTGATCATGGTGACGGTTGCACATCCTTGAATAAACACAGAGCACATACAGCAGAATGTGATCCAGGTGTATTTATTTACAGCGGTGACATGTGATTGTGGGCAAGGTGATGACAAAAGTGGTGCATGCTGAAACAATGAGTTGACGGTCATGACTGCGTGATGGTCAAGGTGTACCCATGATGTTCTATGTCCACAGTCCAACAGACACATGCCATTCACATGGCAGTGTGGGGTAGGATCGTAGTCCAAGTGAATGCAGTAGGTGGCCTCCGTGGCTGGCTGACTCACTGGCGTTTGGAGCATGAGAAGTCCTCTCTGGACACCTGTTTCCTCTTCGGACGGCCCCATCCACGTTTGGGAGGGGGGGTTGTGTTGGTGGGCTGCTGGTGGTGGCTGAGGACTGCTCACTCGCTGTGGACGCAGGAGAACTGGATGTTGCACGACCCTGCGCCACAGCACGTGGTGGCGGAGGTGGTGTGGCTGGCCTTGCTTGGGCCCTCACCACCACCACCAGCTGGCCCATAAGGTCCACAAGTTGGTCCATACGGGTCACGAATTGGCCCATATGGGCATCCATGGACCTCAACACCCAAGGACTTCCCGCGTGTCGGCAGCTGACCTGGCCCATTGTCCTTGGGCCTCTTCCTAGGCCCCAAGGACTCTGGCAATTTGCGGCAGGGCTTGGCTCCCAGGCTCAGATGGCGTTGGCCTGACCCTGCTCCTCCCACCAGAACTGCTGCCACCGACCTGCCCACTCACCACATTGGTCACCCCGGTCCTCGGTCTGGCTCCCAGGGTCGAGCCCGACGGGCGTACCACCCCTTGCACAGGTTGAGTGGTCAGGGATGGCCTGGTGGTGGTGGTGGTGGTGGTTGCGGCGGTGGTAGTGGCCGCAACGACCATGGCAGCAGGGGTCTGGGACTGGTCAGCAGCCCTGGGTGATGGGTTGGTGGGTAGGAGGGGGCCTGGGGAGCGGTTGAGCCCTGCCACACCAGATGTGCCTGCTCGGGGGTCCTCGTCCGAAGAGGTGTCCAGGTCTTCCACATCCGTGAGTCCGGGTCGGGGGCTTGCGGACTGGCTGTGCCGGCTGCTGTCTCCCTCTCCAGCATCGAGCTGTTCGGCACCTGTGGGGTGGATAAGATAGGTTATTGTGTTGCACCCTGCAAAGTTTGTATTAGTTGTCTGACATTCACAGTTTGTGCACTGTCGTGCACAGATTTCCCAGATGCGTGTGTGTGGATATACAATGTGTGTATGCGTGGGCAAGGCAATGGAATTGTGTGATGTGATCATATGGCATGGGACGGATTTGCAATGCCAATGGGTGTGTGTTGCTGTACACCTACATTTTGTGGCTTGGGTGTATGCGGGGTCCAGCCCCATCGACGTTTTTGTGATGTAATATGGTTTTGGGGGACATATGAAACGCTTCGACACGCAGATTGAAAGCGGGGTACAGCCACATCAACGCTTTTGTGATGAAATAGTGTTTTGGGGTTCATATGAAACACTTACACACGCAAATGGCACAAGGGGTACAGCCCCCTCAACGCTTTTGAGGTGAAATATGGTTTTGGGGTTCAAATGTGACGCTTACAAACGCAAATGGCACAAGGGGTACAGCCCCCTCAACGCTTTTGAGCTGAAATATGGTTTTGGGGTTCAAATGTAACGCTTACAAACGCAAATGGCAAAAGGGGTACAGCTTCATCAATGCTTTTCAAATGAAATCTGGTTTTGTGGTACATACTGTGACATATGGGTGCAGACGGGGACATGTGTTTTGGCCACATGACACTGCAGAGACAAAGGTGTGTGTATGTCTTACATACCCAGCATATCTGCTCACTGTTATCATTTAGGGACATTACACTGTAAGCATTGTAGTGAGTGAGTGATGGTTGTGTGCCACACAACGTATTGCAGATGGGCCAATTCCTTGGTGTGCGTACTACCCTCAGCCATGTGCAGCAATGCAGTGCTCTTGGGGTGTTGACTACATTATGTATGTTGTAAATCACAGTGTGACATGCGCTTCAGTCACTGCAGACACATTATTTGTCATCGGCAGGAATCTTTGCTGAACTACTGTATAAGGGCCAGCTGTTCAGATGATATACCTTTCATGACACTTGGGCTGAAAGATGAGATGGAAGAGATGGATGAGATGTTGAATGTGCATTGTGTGGCTGTGTGGTTCATGGGTCCAGTGGTGTATGTGACATCACTGGGGTTCCACTTGGTTACTTTGAGACAGGTTAGACTTACATGGCTGATGTTGTACGATGTCAAGGGAACAAGCAGACGCGACTACATGGACAAGACTTCGATGGTGTTGCTGATGTGTGTGATGAGTGGCACAGTGCACGCCGTGTGGGTCAGTACTCCAGTGAGACTTGTGCATGCAGACGTGACTCCTTACGTGTTACTGTATTTGAGATGGCTCATGTGGGCTATGACTCTGTAATTCATGTCCGTGTGCACATTCGTCACATGATTATGTCAGGGAGCAGTGCTGCCTGTTCCTCTGCTACGTGACATGTCCCAAATGTTAGTCGTACTACAGTCCTCATGCCTACAGACACCCCACCCTGTACAGTGGTCTACGTACTTGTTGGTTTGGAGGGCGCAATGCAATGGATGCCACATGGTTATGGGAGGGAGGGGTGCTCCATCTTGCTGGTCTGTGGGAGTGGGGGCGGTGTTGTGAGTTGTGGTGATGGCTTACCACCCACAGACACCCCTCCATGTACGGTAAGATATCTACCTGTCGGCTGAAGGTGTGCACTGCAGTGGCTGACACATGGGTGTGGGGAGTGCTCCATCTTGCTGCACTGTAGGACTAGGGGCCTGGTGGGTGTTGTACTTCAGCAGTCCCCCCTCCGACCCACAGACTTTGTGTTAAGGCTACTTACCTGTTACTTGTTGGTTAGTGCAGCTATGGCTGACACATGGGTGTGGGGAGTGCTCCATCTTGCTGCGCTGTAGGACTAGGGGCCTGGTGGGTGTTGTACTTCAGCAGTCCCCCCTCCGACCCACAGACTTTGTGTTAATGCTACTTACCTGTTACTTGTTGGTTAGTGCAGCTATGGCTGACACATGGGTGTGGGGAGTGCTCCATCTTGCTGCGCTGTAGGACTAGGGGCCTGGTGGGTGTTGTACTTCAGCAGTCCCCCCTCCGACCCACAGACTTAGTGTTAAGGCTACTTACCTGTTACTTGTTGGTTAGTGCAGCTATGGCTGACACATGGGTGTGGGGAGTGCTCCATCTTGCTGCGCTGTAGGACTAGGGGCCTGGTGGGTGTTGTACTTCAGCAGTCCCCCCTCCGACCCACAGACTTTGTGTTAATGCTACTTACCTGTTACTTGTTGGTTAGTGCAGCTATGGCTGACACATGGGTGTGGGGAGTGATCCATATTGCTGCGCTGTAGGACTAGGGGCCTGGTGGGTGTTGTACTTCAGCAGTCCCCCCTCCGACCCACAGACTTTGTGTTAAGGCTACTTACCTGTTACTTGTTGGTTAGTGCAGCTATGGCTGACACATGAGTGTGGGTGTGGGCGGTGCTCCTTCTGGTGCATCTGGAGTACAAGGGGACCTGGTGGGAGTTGCGATGCTGGCTGACTGTACACATGCCCCCATGGTTTTGTTAGTTGGTAGCTTTGGGCTGAGTGTGTGGGAGTGTCTGTTGCATGTGTGACTGATGTCTTGTGGATTGTGTACTGGACATGGGGGTGTTTGTCCCTTGGAGCTGCGGCATTCTGGTAGTGCATGACAGTACATAGCGATGTGCTGGTATACATTTGTTTGTACTTACCAGCCTCCACTCCCCCTGGTATTCCGGTGAGACTCTCCGGATGTAGGATGCCTCGCACCTTCTCCTCCCACGCCTTGAAGGCCTTGAATAGCGCGGGATTTCCTCCGCCAGTCCTGTCAGCCAGCTGCCGATTCTTGGCCTCCTTCTTTCTGACCACGCTTTTCAGGTCGTGCCACCTCTTAGTGATTTCAGCTCGGTTGCGTGGCATGTTCCCGACTGCATTCACCTGGTCTACGATCCTGCTCCACATTCTGTTTCTGGTGGCTACTGGTGTCTGTTGGACCTGGTTCCCATAGATTTGTGGGTGCACCTTGATGATCTCGTCGACCATGACCGTCAGCTCAGTGGCAGTGTACTTGGGCATTCTCTGTGCTGCCATGGTGTGTGGTTTGGTGTTTGTGGTGCTGGTGCGGTGTGTGTGTGGTGTGTGATGTGCAGGGGGTTAGTGGGGCCGGTGTTTGGTGGCGGTGGTGGTGGTGGTGATGGGTGTGATGGGTGCGTGCATGTGGTGTGGTGCTGTCCTTTATGGCTCTCTGTGTTCTCTCCTCTCGTCTTCGCTTTGTAGTGGTGCAAGGGATTGTGGTCTGTGAAGGGGCTGCTTTTGTCCTTACCTATGTGGGTGTGTCATGATGGGCTGTTGTTTTCAGGTGTGTTGTGGCTGGTGTTCTGGGATTTGTAGTTTTTTTGTTTTGCCAGGGGGGATGTGTCTTTGGGATGTGTTCTGTGTTTGGGTATTTGGGCGTGGGTTGCTGTGTGGACTTGTTGGCCATGTTGTGTGTGTTTCTTTGGCTCCGCGGATGGTTTCCGTGCACGGACGTGGCCGCCAGGGCTTCCGCCGTGTCAGTTTTCATCACTGTTGTTAACGATGGCGGGCGGAGAATATGTCGATTTACCGCTCTCATGTCGGGGAGATCATAATTTCATGGCCGGTGTCTCGGTCGTCAGGGCGGGCGGTTTTGGGTTGTCGTGCGGGTTTGCGTCTGTGGCGGACGGATTATCTTCTACTCGGACATGGACGGGCGGTATTTTGTGTGTTTTTAACGCCGCGGGCGGTGTTCGCTTCGCGACATCATGATTGCTCGGTCGGTATACACACGGTGTAGGCGGGCGGTTTTTTAAGGCTATGGTAGATGGCGGATTTTTTACCGCCGGTTATCGTAATGGACACCTTAGAGTAAAAAAACATATTTTATTAAGGCAATATTATACACGAGGAAACTTACAAAATAAATACATATTTTTATTTTTGTAACATAAAGTAATTTGGAAATATGTTTATATAATATATTTTTGAATATACATGTTTTTAACATTGTTATATTTTAGGATACAGGTATTTATCTTTTGTTGCAGAAAACATTTTTTGTTATTTTAGTTTAGAACATTTTTGTAACATACAATAATTTTGTAATATAATTTTACAGTTCATTTTTGCATGTTTTACAGTTAGTAATTATATACATAATTTGTTTAAATTAAACCACATAACATTATACAGATTTAGTCAGAAAATATTCACATTTAAGTGGTTAACAATTTTTATACATGTAATATATATTTTTAATTAATATTATTAATGTATGAAATATTAATAATATTAATTATTGCATTGTTACATTTTATATAAACATGTTTTTGAGAAGGTAAGTTTTTATTTAATTTAACATTTGAAAAAATTTGTAACATTTTTTTGAAAAGCATTGTAAATGATACAAATAAATAAGTAATTATAATAATCATTAATATAGTTTATATTAATGATTATTATAATTTTACAATGTAGAAAAATGTTTACATTATTTTTAACATATAAGTACAATAATCTAATATTTTTAGAAAACATATAAGTAATTTATTTATTAGTGTATTACATGTTTTTAAATTAATATCTATGGGGCCCATTAGGATGGCAGGCGGAAGCACCACCGCCGTGCTGGCGGATGCAAAAAGCACCAGTTACCGTCCGCCCGCCACAGCACACACGCCCGCCCAATTAGGATGTGAAAAGTCAGCCAAACACCGCCCGTAAGCCAGCTACGCCGTCCGCCATCAAAGTGCGCCCGTTCACGGAGCGGCGCGGCCTAATGGAGACACACTGACCGACGAAATCACGTACCGCCCGGCGTACAAATTACGATGCCAGAACCAAACAGTCCCCCCGGCTAAGAGACACCGCACGTGAAAGCAAGGCGGAAAACCGAACGCACAGTACGGATAGCAAAGAGGCGGACCCCCCGAGCATGAATCCAGCACTGCAGGCCCTCCCCATGCTCTACCTGATGCAGCACCCAGGAGTCAAAGCACCGCGGCGACGCAGGTAGGCAGACACACAACAGGGGCACGCAAACACCGCACACAGTGCAAGGGCGGGAAAACTGTATATGGCCCCCCCCGACACCCCTGCGTGGACACGACACATCCACCACTGCACCCACACATGCGCACAACGCAGAGGCCAACGGCAGCGCAATGCATGCGCCGCACACAAACAACACAGGGTCACAACCAAACACCACACACACCAGCACCACCCAGAACGCACATGTCACGTGACAGCCCTGCCACAGTCATGTCCCCAACCGGCAATTCACTGTTGCCAACCTGACGTCACACAAGTGACCCGAACATGTCAGTGACGTCACGCCAAATTAGGACACACCCCTGTGTGCAAAACACAGCGAAGCACACAGCGGCGGCAACATCACCCAGCAGAATATGGACCCCGTCGGAAAAAGGTACGCCAGTACCACACAGAAACACTGATGCCACCCTGCACCCAATAACTAGACATGCAATACGTAACATCAAAGATACCGGGGACAGACAACAGGTGGTACCAATTATAACACAAGGCCCAACGTATAGCGGAAACGCAGCCTGCCGCCCACACACGGGAGAGGAGACAGCACTGAATGACCTTCCATTCCCACTCCGAAACCACATCCCGACTAAACAAGCCGGAGACAACAGTCATTGCACCAAAAAAGCCCAACACAGGCATGCAGAGGGAAGCGGCCACAGGGCAGATAGCGCATAACACCAAAGAACATTCAGAACGGAAAAAGAAATGATAACACTCCCCCATGTGGTTCACATGTAAGTTATCTGGAAGGAGTCAGACACCACTGACCTTGACCATTCAGAGAAGCATGTGGGATGAGGGCCCGTGTCCTCCGCACAAGCTAACATAACACAAGTCCTGCCTCCCTACGACCATTACAGAATTCTCAGCAACGTCGGAGGTTGCACCCTGCAGACTGCACAGACAGCCGGAGCACGCCACCACAGCGCCCTGCAGCAAAATGGCACTTGCACCACACCTACCCAACTACGCCGGACAGATTAAGCTGTACAAACATAACCTGATACAGATATTGGGATGTGACAATCTGGCCTTGCTGAACGTAAGTTACCGACTAACTTACCGCATCTCATTGTTCAGCTGCGTCATCCCCGTCTTCTACTGTCGGAGGTGTCCCTTCTACTATCCTGTGGATTTATTTCCCTCCAACCCGGCATGTCCAAGGGCGGACCTGCTACAACTATTCAACCCCCTGGACGTCCACGACAGGGTCTGTTCAGCCTATGGGGGCATGGCGTATGTGGCTACTATCGGACCCACACTACAATGGGACCACTGTGCCTCCACACGACGGATAATGGATCACAGTTACATCGAATGTCATCCAACATGTCCCATCATGCTCCTACAAGGGACAACTCACGACCAACACCTTGACAGCCACCATCCGCTACATTGGATGGCATCCATGTTCACCACCAATGCCATGGAAGCCCTGCTGGAAGGTATTGCATACCTGACAACCTGTCAATTCGTCGGGCCCCGCCGCCATACCCCCAATTGAACAATGATGTCCCACACCGTACCCATGCATGGCCTCCGCACGGACTGGGCAGTTACCAGTACAACAACTATACCATACAACCTGCAACTGACACCACACCATCAACTACACTGCAATGACATCGGATATATTCGGGACATGCACTCTGTTCCTCATCACATCCAGTAACTCTGCATGAACAGGGGGAGGCAGAGGCATGGGATTTGTGTATGGCAACCACATGGACAGAACTGCACGTACAACCATGCCATAATATGCATCCTGCGCCCATGAACATATGCACCGGTCAGTGGACAGTAATCGTCCGGCTGTAGTATGTGAGAGCTGTCACCTCACCTCCCCCTGAACTTCCGTGCCAGGACCTTTGCATGGACAACAAGTGCATCCACCAACAACATGACCCCAGCGACTGTGACATGTCCAGGAGCCACCACATCGCAACAACAAGTGGGACGCCGTTGCATGCACGTAAGTCCATGCCCTGATGTCACCTCCACGCACGTGTGTATGAGTAACTATAGCAGCAAACCTGTAACATGGAACTGAGATGCACTGTGCCCATGATGACAAGCGGACTGGTAGTCTAAATGTATACTGTCTGTGTCAAAGTCAGCAGCACCTCAGTAAGTAGCAAATGTACATTAGCACAGCAACGGCTAAGCAGTCGTAACTCTGAAGCCCACATCCCACAGTCAACAACTAATCACATCTACCCCTACACCCTATGCCATGTGTAATCATGCTGAGTATATCCTCCACATGCATTTTGCTGCCAGTAGTGTCCACTATCCTGCATCACAGAGGACATAAGTACCAATACATGTCTAGAAGCAAAAATGTGTCTCTGCTGATTCATTTCACAAGTACGAATGAGAGAGGATGAGAGTGTGAGAAGTACACGGCAGTTGTGAGATGACCATGTAGTCCACTGTAATTGGATGTCAACGCAAATGAGTAGCACAACTGTGGAAGGCACACATGTGTCATGTGAAGCAGGAGTCACACATGGCTCAGGTGGGTGGGTGTGACGGGTAGGTGCGCACATGCAATGTTGAAACACGCTGTGTTGGGAGGATACAGGAACAGTACATTGGCGCTCTCCTGGGAATTTGTAAAGACCACCTGTCTGGGGATGAATGTGAACTCGTGTGTGCACAACAGGCGGGCACACGATCAATGCTGCATCAAGTGTAGACGTCAGCCCACCCTCCGTGGACATGCTGGATACTGCTGTGCGTCCGCAAGGCTCTTGCCAAGGCACTCACATCCCCTGTCGACCAGGTGTATCCACAACATTGTCCACCTGCACAGGCAATCCAGGACACGGGATGGCAGTGGAGCATGGTGGGTGAGAGGTCATGGCGCGCTCCTCCTGGTCACATCACGCAGGCAACACATCCCCAATGTGTAGTATGGCACAAGTCATATGGAAGTAGTGGGGGGACGCACACATCACGAGCAGTAGTGACATCACGGAAGGTGGCTTGCACCATCCCACCCATTGCCTAGATCTCCACACACGTTACATGCCATTGCAACAGAGAAGCCAGCGCGTGCACAAGCAGCTCCGAGCTCGCCCCAGAGAGGCCAAAGAGGGAATGTGTGGGTCCATGAGCTCCAGTTGGACGCGGCCTGGGCCGCTAGGGCAGCTACAGCCTCTGTGTGTTGCAGGTGGTGTATCCGGACTGCGGAGCCTGTCATGCATTGTCAATGTTGCCCGGGTCTCGAGTCGGGGCACCACGCAGGTGGACGGCGTCCCGCCACATATCATACCGTGAGACAGACCACTTGTTCAACTGGACCCACACATACACTCCTTGGCCTCTCTGGGGCGAGCTTGGAGCTGCTTGTGCATGCGCTAGCTTCTCATGTGCAAATGCATATTGGTGTGAGTGAGGGGAGGCCATGAGGACAGTGTAAAAGATAACTGTTGACTTTCAGTTAGTTTAAGGAATGCCCCTGATGTGGTCAGAAAAAGATGTGTCTCGTGTGTATTGCAACTAGTAGATAAGCCGATGACCTTCCCATGTCTTGCATGTAGCCCCGCACCTAGCCCCGCACACTCGACACATCAAAATGAGTACCAGCACCACATTCTTCCCATTCGAAGCACTGACTGGGGGTGACAACCATTGGACAGTCTTGTGTAGTCCACCCACGCGTACATGTGGGCCCTCCATGATCCATGTCACCTGCGGCAAAGTGATGTCATGGACAATGACGGTAGTGAGCAGAGCTGTCTGCCCCACGCACAGATGGTGCATCAGCTCAACAGACCCAGCACTGAGGGCAGCAGGGGTCAGATGTGCAGGGGCAGCTGTGCCTGTTGTGAAGGCACATGCATATAGACAGCACATCGTCCAATGTGTAGTCTGCCCACATCTACAGTCCATTGTCAGGCGGACCTAGCAAAAGATCACAAGACAACACATCTGTGTGGGTGTACCCACTGTGACCAACACTGCGCAACAATCAACGTACCCGCCCTGTGCATGGCCCACCCCGCAACGGAGGTCACATTCAGTGCCACTATCTCACACACACATCCCTGTCACGAGGCATGGTGTGTCACATAGACAGGACTGAGTGAGCGCCCATCCGGAGGGTCCTGAACAGGAGACACATGTAACCCACTAGGCAGTCTGTGTTGTCACCTACTGGCATTGTGCAGTCAATGTGCAGGCCAGGCCTGCTGGGACTGAGAAGGGCAGCATGGCCCCAGCCTGACATTCACACGACCAACAAGTGCACTGAGACCTGCATTGCCAATTGGCTGGGTCACTGGATGTCTGACATGAAGTTGCCATGTACCACCACTCGGGAGGGACAGACAGGTCAAAGCGCCCGAGAGCACACATACCCATGCCACCTGCAGTCAGCATGGTGAGCAGTGGATGTTTGAACACCACAGGCTCTGACTCATAGTGCTGCGGATCAACGACATGTGTGTCACCCACATGCACCCACACACACACTGCAGCTGTCTCCCACACACAAATTTCGCAAGGAATAGCCATGTGCAGTGTGCGTGGAGCTCGGAATCCAGGATCTCCAGCTCCTCGCTGGTGAGTGGACCTGGACATGTCCTCAGCGTCATCGACGTGTAGGTGGAGAGGTGGCAGCAGCATGTGTTCTCGAGGGGTGCCAGGCTGCAGTTCCAGGTAGATGTGGTAATGCCTGTCCCACTCACACACACATATAACCCCCTGGGTCAGTTACAGTGGGTCCAAGCTGCTGCAATCCGTGTACCATGTCTGGCAGCTTCAATTGCAGACGTTGGCCTGCTCCCAGCTGGCCCGGGACGCTTCCCTCCATAGTGGAACACGCAGGGTGCAACCGCGAGGGACATTGGAGTTGGCCGTAAGGGCCTGGACCATGGCGGGTACAGTCCGCTGATGCCATGTGCACCACACAGTATGATGTGCGCACTGCATCTGCAGGTGTGGCCATGATTTGTGGGTGGGTGCAGGTGCACAATGGACGGGGCCACAACATGCTGTGTGCATAGGCAGGGATGGCCAGTGGCCAGCCTCCACATGTCTGTTGGCATATCATCATGTACACATTGGCATGGGTGCATGGGATATGCATATGCACACACATGCCATCTTTCACTATGTACATCTGCCACTTGGCACGTGCAATGTTACGTGTCACTTGTGATGTGTATTTGCAAGCACACAGCCGTGTTGGCATGGGGCTGTCAATGTGTACACCTGTCAATGTTTCTGGAGGTGTGATCCGTACAGTGCTGTACATAGGGTGCAGTGGTGACACCAATGACTGTCTCATATCCCCTCGTGCCACAGGTCCCACTTGTTTTGGCCGCTCAGCCTGTGTCCATTGCGTTGTTGGTGTGTGCCATACTCACCCAGCCTCGGAAGCAGTGTGATGCACAGCAGCACGTCATGTTGCCGCAGTGTTGCCGCTTGCCGAATATGCAGTCTGTTACCATCAGCATGCCTTACAAGTCATTGAGGCCTAGATCCCCATGTGCATGCTCATAGCAATGGTGTGTGTCACTGCCCATTGCTATTGGTAGGGGACCTGTGTAAGTGTATTGTGGCTGTGCTGTCCCTACTTGTCAGCTGTTCTGTGATTCAAGTGCTTGCTCAGTCATTTTTGTTTTGTGTATGTGAATATGCCATGTGGCGTCTTGCTTTGACATGTGTCAACTTCCATCCTTCCTAGGCGGAGACCAAACATTCATCGCCCCTACCAATTGCTGTCAGAAATGGAGGATGTAGAGGTCATCCGTAAATATCGTCTGGACCGACCCACCCTGCATCGTCTATGTGCCATGTTGGAACCCCACCTCCGTCCTCGCAGGGTGTATCCAACAGCATTCACCCCCACGGCTAAGGTGATGGCTGCACTGCATTTCTTCGCCACTGGGTCATTCCAACACACAGTGGGCAGTGGAGGTGGGATGTCCCAGCCCATGTTCAGCATGGTGCTGAGGGATGTACTGTCAGCTATGATGCTGTACAGGAACAGATACGTCCGATTCCCCAGGGCTCGTGAATTGGCGGCAGTGAAGGGTGCTTTCTATGCCCTTGGACGGATCCCCCACGTCGTTGGTGCTATAGATTGCACCCATGTTGGCCTTGTTCCACCACAGGCCACTGAGCAGCTCTACCGCAACCGGAAGCACACGCACTCCCTGAATGTGCAAGTGGTGTGCCTTGCGGACATGGTGATTTCACACGTGTGTGCCAAGTTCCCAGGATCGGCACATGACGCGCACATCATGCGCAACAGCATCCTACCACGACTGATGGCCAATCTGCAACCGGACCGTGGCTGGATTGTCGGTGAGTATGTGGAGTAGTGTAGCGTGCTGGCTGTGCGATACTGTCTTGTGTCCAGTTGGAATTGCAACGGTTCTCTGTGTCCCTCACACCCAGGTGACTCTGCTTACCCGAATGGGCCCTGGCTGCTCAGCCCATTGCGACGTCCTGGGGGCCCAGCTGGTGTCCGCTACAATGAGGCACATGGGAGGACCAGACGTGTGGTTGAGCGGACCTTTGGCCTCCTCAAGTCCAGGTTCAGATGCCTGGACCGCACCGGAGGTGCACTGGCGTACTCCCCACAGAAGGTGTGCCAGATAATAGTGGCTTGCTGCATGCTGCACAATCTGGCTATTCGCAAGCAGATCCCCCTAATTGTGGATGACGGAGATCAACCAGGGCCCCAGCCTGCAGACCAGGACAGCTCGAGTGAAGAGGACAGTGGAGAGGAGGAAGCTGTGAATGTGCGTCAGCAGCTCATCGCCCGCTACTTCACTTGACGGTGAGTGTCCATGTACGACGGCTGATGTAGCTGTAGTTGTGCAGGTGTATGTGTGCTCTGTCACGGGGGCCTTTTGTTCACTGAGTGCTGTGTGTCAATGGTCCATGTCCAGGTTGGTATGCCACTGACAGTGGCTGTAGCATTGTGCCCTGTTGCTCTGTGAGATGTGTGTACATTGCTTGTAGTTGGTGACAAGTACTGTGTGATGAGTGTGTGACACACTCATTGAATGTACTCTTGTTCTGTTTTTCACCCCTAGGTCCCTACAGCCTCTCCTGTCCCATCGACATACCACACAGCAGATGCATTTCTGCTCATGGTGGCGATTGCACATCGTTGAATAAACCCAGGACACATAAAGCAGATTGTGATCGAGGTGTATTTATTTACAGCGGTGACATGTGATTGTGTGCAAGGTGATGTCAAATGTGGTGCATGCTGTGACAATGAGTAGACGGTCATGGCTGCGTGATGGTCAAGGTGTACCCATGAAGTTCTATGTCCACAGTCCAACAGACACATGCCATTCACATGGCAGTGTGGGGTAGGATCGTATTCCAAGTCAATGCAGTAGGTGGTCAAGGTGGCTGGCTGACTCACTGGCGTTTGTCGCGTGCGTAGTCCTCTCTGGACACCTGTTTCCTCTTCAGACGGCCCCTTCCACGTTTGGGAGGGGGGGGTTGTGTTGGTGGGCTGCTGGTGGTGGCTGAGGAGTGCTCACTCGCTGTGGACGCAGGGGAACATGATGCTGCACGACCCAGCGCCACAGCAGGTGGTGGCGGAGGTGGTGTTGCTGGCCTTGCTTGTGCCCTCACCACCACCACCAGCTGGCCCATGAGGTCCACGAGTTGGTCCATACGGGTCACAAATTGGCCCATATGGGCGTCCATGGACCTCAACACCCCAAGGACCTCCCGCGTGTCGGTAGCCGACCTGGCCCATTCTCCTTGGGCCTCTTCATAGGCCCCAAGGACTCTGTCGATTTGCGGCAGGGCTTGGCTCCCAGGCACAGATGGCGTTGGCCTGACCCTGCTCCTCCTACCAGTACTGCTGCCACCGACCTGCCCACTAGCCACATTGCTCACCACGGTCCTCGCTCTGGCTCCCAGGGTGGAGCCCGACGGCCGTGCCACCGCTTGCGCAGGGGCTGTGGCCAGGGATGGCGTGGTGGTGGTGGTTGCGGCGGTGGTGGTGCTTGCGGCGGTGGTGGTGGTTGCGGCGGTGGTGGTGGCCGCAACGACCGTGGCAGCAGGGGTCTGTGACTGGTCAGCAGCCCTGGGTGATGGGTTGGTGGGCAGGAGGGGCCCTGGGGAGCGGTTGTGCCCTGCCACTCCAGATGGGCCTGCTGGGTGGTCCGTGTCCGGAGAGGTGTCCAGCTCCTCTACATCCGTGAGTCCGGGTCAGGGGCTTGCGGACTGGCTGTGCTGGCTGCTGTCACCCTCTCCAGCATCCAGCAGTTCGGCACCTGTGGGGAGAATGAGATGGGTCATTGTGTTGCACCTAGCAAAGTATGTATTGGTTGTCTGACATTCACAGTTCGTGCACTGTCGTGCACAGGTTTCCCAGTGGCGTGTGTGTGGATGTACGATGTGTGTATGCGTGGGCTAGGCAATGGAACTGTGTGATGTGGACATGTGGCATGGGACGGATTAGCAATGCCGATGGGTGTGTGTTGCTATGCTCCTACATTTTGTGGCTCGGGTGTATGCGTGCTCCAGGACCATCGACGATGTTGGGTTGACCGATGGTTTAGGGGGAAGGATGGAATGCTTAGGTACGCTGATGCCAAAAGGGGGTACAGCCCCTAAACGCTCTTGGGTTGAAATATGCTTTTGGGGTACATACTGTGGGTAATGGGTGCAGAACGTGACATGTGTTCTGGCAACATGACAGTGCATAGACAAAGGTGTGTGTCTGTCTCACATGCCCGGAATATCTGCTGACTGTTATCATTCATGGACATCACATTGGTAGCATTGTTGTGAGTTCGTGCTTGTTGTGTGCCACACGACGTATTGCAGATGGGCCAAATCCTTTGTGTGCGTGCTGCCCTGGTACATGTGCATCAGTGCTGTGCTCTTGGGGTGTTGACTATATTATGTGTGTTGTTACTCGCAGTGTGACGTGCGCTTCAGTCACTGCAGGCACTTGATTTGTCATGGGCAGGTATCTTTGCATGACTACTGTATGAGGGCCAGCTGTTCGGATGACATACCTTTCATGACACTGTGGCTGAGAGATGAGATGGATGATATGTTGAATGTGCATTGTGTGCCTGTGTGTTTCATGGGTCCAGTTGTCTTTGTGTGCAATATTGTGGTTCCAAGCTGTTACTTCTAGTACGGTCTGTCTTACGTGGGCGTTGTTGTACGATGTGTGGGTGACAGGCAGTGAGGACTACATGGACAGGACTTCTATGGTGTTGCTGATGTGTGTGATGGGTGGCACAGTGCCTGCCGTGTGGGTCTGTGCTCCAGTGGGACTTGTGCATGCAGACGTGGCTCCTTAGGTGTTGCTGTATCTGTGATGGGTCATGTGGGGTTTGACTCTGTTGAACATGTCCGTGTGCACATTGGTCTCATGATTGTGACTGGGAGCAGTGCTGCGTGTTCCTCTGCTACGTGACATGTCCCATGTGTCAGTCGTAGTACAGTCCTCATGCCTACAGACGCCCCGCCCTGTACATTTTCCCACCTACAGGTTGTTTCTGAGTGCGCAATAAAATGGATGCCACATGGTACTGGGAGGGAGGCGTGCTCCACCTTGCTGGTCTGTGGGAGTGGGAGCCTGGTGGGTGTTTTAGTTCAGCTGTCCCCCCTCCGACCCACTGTCTTTGTGTTCCGGCTACTTACCTGTTACTTGTCGGTCAGTGCAGCTATGGCGGACACATGGATGTGGGGTGTGCTCCACCTTGCTGGTCTGTGGTAGTGGGGGCCTGGTGGGTGTTTTAGTTCAGCTGTCCCCCTCCGACCCACTGTCTTTGTGTTCCGGCTACTTACCTGTTACTTGTCGGTCAGTGCAGCTATGGCTGACACATGGATGTGGGTGTGGGGAGTGCTCATTCTGGCGCATCTGGAGTACAAGGGGACCTGGTGGAAGTTGCGGTGCTGGCTGACTGTACACATGCCCCCATGGTTTTGTTAGTTGGTAGCTTTGGGCTGAGTGTGTGTGAGTGTCTGTTGCATGTGTGGGTGATGTCTTGTGTATTGTGTACTGGACATGGGGGTGTTTGTCCCTAGGAGCTATGGCATGGTGGTAGTGCATGTGATTACATAGCGGTGTGCTGGTATACGTTTGTTTGTACTTACCAGCCTCCACTCCCCCTGGTAATCCGGTGAGGATCTCCGGATGTATGATGACTCGCACCTTCTCCTCCCACGCCTTGAAGGTCTTGAATAGCGCGGGATTCCCTCCGCCAGTCCTGGCAGCCAGCTCTCGATTTTTGCTCTCCTTCTTCTTGACCACGCTTTTGAGGTCGTTCCACCTTTTGTTAATTTCTCCTCTGTTGCGTGGAACGTTCCCGACTGCATTGACCTGGTCTACGATCCTGCTCCACAACCGGTTTCTGGTGGATAGTGGTGTCTGTTGGACCTGGTTGCCATAGATTTGTGGGTGCACCTTGACGATCTCGTCGACCATGACCGTCAGCTCGGTGGAAGTGAACTTGGGCATTCTGTGTGATGCCATGGTGTGTGTTTTGGTGTTTGTGGTGCTGGTGCGGTGTGTGGTGTGTGATGTGCAGGGGGTTTGTGGGTCAGGTGTTTGGTGGTGGTGGTGATGGGTGTGATAGGTGCGTGTCTGTGGTGTGCTGCTGTCCTTTCTGTCTCGCTGTGTTGTGTGCTTTCGTCCTCAGTTTGTAATGTTGCAGGGGGTTGTGGTCTGTGAAGGGGCTGGTTTTGTACTTACCTATGTGGGTGTGTCATGATGGTCTGTTGTTTTCAGGTGTGTTGTGGCTGGTGTTCTGGGATTTGTAGTTGTTTTTTTGTCCGGGGGGGGGTGTTTCCGGGATGTGTACTGTGTTTGGGTATTTGTGCGTGGGTTGCTGTGTGGACTTGTTGGCCATGTTGTGTATGTTTGTTTTTGTCAGCGGATGATTTCTGTGCATGGACGTGGCCGCCAGGGCTTCCTCCGTGTCCATTTTCGTCACTGTTGTTTGCGCTGGCGGGCGGTGTATTTGTGGATTTTCCGCGCTCATGTCGGTACGATCCTAATTTCACGGGCGGTGTCTCGGTCGTCAGGGCGGGCGGTTTTGGGTTGTCGTGCGTCTTTCCGTCCGTGGCGGGCGGATGGACTTAGACTCGGACATGGGCGGGCGGTATTTTCTGTTTATTTTCCGCCTCCGGCGGTTTTCGGTTCGTGGCATCGTAATTGCTCGGTCGGTATTCAGACGGTGTAGGCGGGCGGATTTTTACCACTGTGGTTGATGGCGGATTTTTTACCGCCCGACATCGTAATGGACACCTATGTGTTTTATTATTTAATCAGCCATTTTTGTTTTACAGGTACTATTTTGTAACCGCTTACTGTTGTTTTGGGTCGTTTCAGAGGGGACAAGCTTGAGGTTAGAAGCTGCATCGCGTCGAGGAAGGTAAGTGTAATTTTCTTTAATTAAACTAAGTTTTTACTTGTATTTGAATGTAGTTAGGTGGGAGGTAGTGTGTCTAGTGTTAGGTGGTTGTGTTTTTGGTGTGTTTTAGTTGTTAGTTATATTTTAGTGAGATATCGATAGTTACTGTTTGAGGCCAAGTGTAGGGAGGTTAGAATATGTAGAGAAATGTGTGTATATGGTGCTAAATGTGTTTTTAAATGTTTTTAATTATAGTGTATGTGTATGTTTGCGTGGGTGGGTATGTTTCTTTACTTTTTTACAGGTTGTCTTATATCGAAGTCGCATTTTGGAGAAGATAGCGTTTTTTTAATTAAGAAGTGTGTATTAGTATTTTATACTAATATTTATTTAACACTTTCTTAATTTTTCGGGTTTGCCAGGAGCGTTTCTTTTTTTAAAACATATTTTTGGGTTTTGTATGGTTTAATCGAGTTGGATTTATCGGAGCCGCGTTTTGAAGAAGATAACCTTTTTTTAATTAAGAAGTGTGTATTAGTATTTTATACTAATATTTATTTAACACTTTCTTAATTTTTCGGGTTTTCCTGGAGTGTTTAATTTTTAAAAAATATTTTCTGGTTTTTTATGGTTTAATTCAGTTGGATTTATCGACCCTGGATTATTTTTGAAACAGTTGGATTTTTGCATTTTTTTCGGGGTTAATTTTTACATTCGTTTGGATTGAGAGATACCTGGATGGATTAACGATCATTGGAATATCTTTTCTTCAGCTACAGAAACCGTAAGTAATTTAATTATTAAATGTGGGAGGGCAATGTTGAGAATAATATTTTAAATATGTGTTATAGTTTGTAAAATTTAAATAGGATGTCAATATATATTGATATTATTAAATTAAATATATATGACAAAGTATTTATATTTTACAAAATTTAGAAAAATTATATGTATAGATACAGTTTGTGTTTTGCAGAAAACTATTTTTATTTACTGTAGATTAATATTTTAAAGTATGGTTTTAGCTATTAGTGATAGGTATTCTAGGCCTCTTGTGCTTGGGTATAGTGCACCTGACTTTGTAGTAACTCAAACATTTTTTTGGTTTGTTCGGTGAGTTTTGGGCCTATTTGGGTCACAGATTGTTCCATTCTGAGTTCCTGATAGCTTTGTTCTTTTTGGAGAGCTTGGAGTAGTTTGTGTAGGGTAGGTGTCCCTCTGCCTGTTGTTGCTTGGAAGGCATTATGCCATCCTTCAACAGCATTGTTGGTTTTGGCTTGTTTGTTTAGTGTGCTCAGGTACACATTCCACCATGGAATGTGGAATTTGGGTAGTCTTCTGTGCCCTGATCTCTGGAGTCTACCCACCCAGGTATCTTCGAAGTAATCTAAAAGTGGGCTTAGTTTTTCTCAATTTCTTTTGTAGTAGGGGCTTTCTATTAGGATGTTATAGTGTTCTGCTACCTCAGTTACTGGGACATAGGCCAGTGCTATCAGTTTTTTTTACTTGGTATGCAAAAGTACTGTCAGTTGCATATTCAACACTTAGGGCCCGATTCCGATCCCGGTTGGAAACCGTACCGACCGACATGGACCGGGCCTGGAGTCCGACCGTCACGTACCGGCGCAGTATGACCGGTCGAGTACGATGCAAGTCTAGTAAATCACAAACGACTCACACGGAGTACAATCCGCATGACCGACACAGAAGGAAAATCCTGATTCGGCCGTAAACTGACCGGGAACCATTCCGAATGACACGGACCGGGAATGGGTCCGACCGACACGTACACGCGCTGTACGTCCGGCACAGTACGATGCAATGCGTGTGAAATACTACCGACTCGCACGGAGCACAAATCGCAAGACCGAAACGTACGGGACATACTGACTACCACGTAAAAGATCCAGTCGCGACCGACGCGTACGCGAATGCTGCAACATAGCATAATCTGAGTGTGACACACTCGGATTAGCCCGCAAATGCCGCTGTAAGCGTCCGTCCCAGACAACTGAATGTGTCCGTCATGTTCCCCAAAATGGCAGAGAAACAAACTGAAAAAGAGCAAACAAGCATTGACAAAGTCAATAAATAAATAAATAAAAAAATTGAACAAAGACACACCCACAACTCCACCTACATAAAGGGCCAAAATGCCTACCATGATCCTTTGCAAATTCCACACATATGACAGCAGAACACCACCAACCTGCACTCAGAGACACACTCACAACTCACCCACCACACAACCTTCACACCATTTGCACCTCTCAAAAACACACTCACAAACACCCAGATAAACTGACACCCACCCACCCTCACTTTCACCCTCACACACACATCAATCTCCACAACCACCCATCACCATGCCCCCAAAGAAGAATCCAAAGTTCACCGATAGTGAGTTGGAAGTTTTGGTTGATGAAATCATCAGAGTAGAGCCACATTTATTTGGCACATTGGTCCAACAGACCCCCATGTCACAGAAAACAACTAACTTACTAACAAATACAGCAAGGCATTGGGCCAAAACACCAACAAACACTGTCAGCCATCTTGCCAGCACTGTTATACCACCTCACAGGGAAGCCGAGTCACAGGAAGGGAGGTTGGGTATGCTGGGAAGGTGGGTGTAGCCAAAAGCATGATGGGAGTTGCAGTCACAGCCAACAGTCCCCCTCCCACATGGCCCATCAAGCCCACCCTGAACCATGCTCACCTCACAGGGAGTGGAAAGAGACTGACAAGATGGCTGACACTGGGCTCTGCTGTGGGGAGCACTAGGCCCTGGTGGGAGTACTGCTCAAACAAACAACAGGACACCACTGTCAGCCATCTTGCCAGCACTGTTATACCACCTCACAGGGAAGCTGAGTCACAGGAAGGGAGGTTGGGTATGCTGGGAAGGTGGGTGTAGCCAAAAGCATGATGAGAGTTGCAGTCACAGCCAACTGTCCCCCTCCCACATGGCCCATCAAGCCCACCCTGAACCATGCTCACCTCACAGGGAGTGGAAAGAGACTGACAAGATGGCTGACACTGGGCTCTGTTGTGAGGAGCACTAGGCCCTGGTGGGAGTACTGCTCAAACAAACAACAGGACACCACTGTCAGCCATCTTGCCAGCACTGTGACACCACCTCACAGGGAAGCTGAATCACAGGAAGGGAGGTTGGGTATGCTGGGAAGGTGGGTGTAGCCAAAAGCATGATGGGAGTTGCAGTCACAGCCAACGGTCCCCTCACACATGGCCCATCAAGCCCACCCTGAACCATGCTCACCTCACAGGGAGTGGAAAGAGACTGACAAGATGGCTGACACTGGGCTCTGCTGTGGGGAGCACTAGGCCCTGGTGGGAGTACTGCTCAAACAAACAACAGGACACCACTGTCAGCCATCTTGTCAGCACTGTTACACCACCTCATAGGGAAGCCGAATCACAGGAAGGGAGGTTGGGTATGCTGGGAAGGTGGGTGTAGCGAAAAGCATGATGGGAGTTGCAGTCACAGCCAACTGTCCCCCTCCCACATGGCCCATCAAGCCCACCCTGAACCATGCTCACCTCACAGGGAGTGGAAAGAGACTGAGAAGATGGCTGACACTGGGCTCTGCTGTGGGGAGCACTAGGCCCTGGTGGGAGTACTGCTCAAACAAACAACAGGACACCACTGTCAGCCATCTTGCCAGCACTGTTACACCACCTCACAGGGAAGCTGAGTCACAGGAAGGGAGGTTGGGTATGCTGGGAAGGTGGGTGTAGCCAAAAGCATGATGGGAGTTTCAGTCACAGCCAACTGTCCCCCTCCCACATGGCCCATCAAGCCCACCCTGAACCATGCTCACCTCACAGGGAGTGGAAAGAGACTGACAAGATGGCTGACACATGGGCCTGATGTATGAATTGGCTGCAAGTCACACATAGGAACTGGCCCCCACAAACAGGATCAGAACCACAGCCACCGCAACTGTATGTTCCCACTCACTGTCTGGGGAAGCAGTGTCCCAGGGGTGCCCCCTGGCCTGGCTGTGAAGGTGTGTGGGTTACATGACAATTGGGAAGATGCAGACATAGCACATATCAAAACACACACACAAAGCTACATATACATCATTGACAGGGGACATATGACAGTGAATGTAATGGCCACAGCAAGATAGCTGACACTGTTGCATGGTGTCATGTACACAAGGTGCTGTTGTGAGCTGCATCCCACTCCTACATCATGCAGCATCATCAGCATCCTTGACACAACACTCCCCTTACTGTCATTGACACTTACAACAGAAGGAGTAACCAGGACTGGGTAGGAGGAGCCACACAGCTCACAGCAGCATAACCCAAACACACAAACCTCTGGCCCTCACTGTCATGAGCATTGAAAATCAAGAGGGCTGCCTTGGTTGACTCCTCTTCCCATGGAGGACATTGACAAGATAAATGACGTTATCACGTACAAAGCTCAGCAGCAACATCATTTGCTACGGTAAAACCATCACATGTGTGTAACGAAATGTAAACCAGGAACACGTACATCAATATGGTAGCTCACAAGAGTTTCCAGACATACCGGACTGTGACCATGTTGTACCGACACACCAATGTGACTCAAATAAACATGCACAAAGGCCAGCACACATGCCCCAATCTTGGAACACATTGTAAGAGGAAGTGCACGTATGTCCTTGTCAAAGCATAAATGATGATAAGGTAAACACACCTGTGTCAGGCACGGGATAGCACTTGAGCAGCAATGGCCATGTACAGTACTTGAATCAATACATGAGCTGACCACGCACACAGCTCCAACTGCCCATCAAAACGCATCAGGTTGCCATGACAATGTGCTCAAGCAATATAGACCTCTGTCTGTGACAATGGAGGACAAGGCAATGTACATACACTCATCATGAAGTACAGTAGCAACTGTAATGTGTGTGATCTGTTGATGTGTGCTGAACCACAACATACATTGTGTGTCTCTTCCACCCACAGGGGATGCTGGGGACACTTCAGGGACCGAAGAAGGATCCCAGGCCCAGACTCTGGTCGACCCTGAGCTCTCTGGTGTGGATGTCTCACAGTCCTCCTCGGACGATGACGAACGACCTGGCCCCTCCGGTGTGGCTCCGCGTCCAGCCCCAGCAGCTGTAACATCAGCACCCCCTGCCACCACTCCTGCCACATCTGCAGACACACCAATGACCTCTGCCGACACGGACAGACCAAGGCAACAGAACACCGACCGCACAGCTACACAGGGCACCCTGGAGGTGAGGGACAACACCACCAGTGCCAACACAGAAGGGGGCCCAGTGTCATCTGTGCCTGCCACGGCAGGTCCTGCCCGTGTGGGCAGGGGTGGTGTGAGGGTGGGCAGGCTGAGGCCACGGACTGCAGATGGGGCTGGACTGCAGGATGATCCACAGTTGGGACGTATCATAGATGCGTACCAGGAAAGCACCGGAGGCTTTGGCCAGGTAGTGGGGATCCTCAGGGACATAAAACAACAGCAGGCTGCCCATCATGCCAGATCGGACTCCCACATGTCCATAATGGAGTCCAAAATGGACAAACTTGATGAACTCCCGGCCGTGCATAGGGACATACTAACATGCCTCTGCAAGATATCTGACAACATGACCTCCCTGTGTGCCCACTACCTCTGTTGCCACTACATCTGCAACTGCCACAGGGAGGGATGAGGACTCTAGCGGAGAGTCCCCGGCACGTCAGCAGCCTGCACCTGAGGGTCCCCCTAAAAAGAAGAAGAGGGGTCATCCGAAGAAGGACAAGTGAGAGGCAGATGGCCACGGATACCCCCAGGAAGTGAATACCTGTTCCAGACATCCTCCATTGTGTGCAAAGCGTTCACCTTGTTGACTGTCGCTAAACTCCCACACATGTGATGGAGGGTCTAAGTTGGACCAATGTCACAACTGACTGTGGACTTAACTCTTGAAATTTCATCTACCAACACTACCAACTCCTCTGTGAACTTTGGATTCCTATCGCACTGTACAGCACTTTCATTTACGTATACTATTCTAACACAAGCATGTGAATATATTCACAATCACATAAAACTTGCTTCTGTTGTGACTTTAACTTGGTGTGTCTCATGGAGATGATGACCTGCTAAAAGTATACTGTGCATGAAAACTACTACAGCAATGTAAACACAGTTATGTGAGTCATGGTGATGTGACACATATGAGGGAGACACACCACTACGTCAACACGACACATACTTACCATGACCATCTAACTCTTCGCCTACACTTTTGTGTACTGAAAATACAGTGCACATACACAACACCCATCCTGAGTCAGTGGCAATCAGCCCACAGGTACAGTATGGAATTGATTGTTGGATGTGTGGACACAGACAAAGCACAGTCCAAAGTGACGCACAGGTTTAATACACAATCACCACATCTGAACTCCACAACATATGGAAGGTAACCTCTCGTGACAGTGAGTACAAAGTAACCAAGTGGTAAACAATGAAAGTCCAGGGGTGTGTGGCACATCATCGGTTTGACAATGACAACTTGCACTCTGTAACAGGAATCCTTGTTTCGGGGTCACACGTGACCAAACTACAGCCAAAGGACCCTGTGAAGGACAGACATACAACACTATTAACATCACAAAATAACAGCATACATCTGCAATACACATGCCAAACACAAATCTCAAGATACGTGAACACAACCTAGTAATCATGTATGTAATTTATATAATGAGAATACAAAATACTAAGGGGTCTATTACGATGGTGGTCGGATGTCCACCGCCGGGCCGGCGGTGGCGCCCGCCGGACCGGCGGTGGACATCCGCCTGCGAACTCAACCAAGAAACCCGCCGGTCAAATTAGGATGGCGGTGGTGACCGCGGCGGTGGGGAATTCCGACTGCCGCCTTTCCGCCGGTTGCCATCCACACTCCTGCCTGGCGGACGGAGCAGGACCGGGATAATGGTGGCGGTACAGAGCAGGCTCCGCCGGCAGGATTATGATGCCGGCGGTAGCCAGCCTTTCCTCAGCGGTCGAACCGCCATGGAAAGGAATGCGGAGGTTGTCTTCCCTGGGGCCCGTTGCGGGCCCCCAATGTGTTGAGGGGGGGTGCACTGCGGGGGTACCCATGGTCCCCCCTACATTTCCCTGTACCAGGTGGCAGGCACTGTGCAGTGCCTGCCACGCAGTGCAGGGAAATGCAGGACATGCTCCTTTCGGCATCGCGGCGGTGCTGCGGGCAGCAGCAACCACCGCAATGTTAAGGCCCGCGATCAGACAGCCGCGGTCGGATTTCGAGCGAGGGTCATCGTAATTCGACCGGCGGTGATATCGCGGTCCATGTGGGCAGTCTTTTCCCGCTACCATGGCGGTCGGGGAGGTTTTCCGACCGCCATCGTAATAGGCCCCTAAGTTGTTTTTTTTTCATAATATTTATTTATTAATTAGTAATAGTAATATATATATATATATTTTATTTAAAAATTGAAAGAAATAAAATTTGAGAGTAGTGGTTTTATAAAATATTAATTATGTACAATATGTTATAATTTAATTAAATAATGTGTAGTGTCCTGCATTTTCCATTTTTTTGTAGTAACTGGAGGGGTAATAGTAAATTATATAGTTTTATTAAATAAGATTTTTTTGTTTAATATTAACTGCAGTGGGCATAGATAATTATATATGTTTAGTATCCAGCATCTTCCCTGACTTAATACTAACTGGAGTGGGAATAGTAAATTATATAGGTTTAGGGCCCCATTACGATGGCGGGCGGACTTTGTCCGCCCGCCACCATAACGGAAAACGGGACCGACCGCCAGAGGTGCGGCGGTCCCGCCAGGCCAAGGCCAAGGATGCGCCCGCCAGTGTGGCGGGCGCATCCTTGACTTTAACATTGCGGTGGGCAGTGCTGTAAGCAGCACCCGCTGCAATGTTAAAGTCCATGTTGTGCATTGCCATGCACAACGTGACAGGCACCGCGCGGTGCCTGAGACCTTGTGCATGGCAATGAAGGGGGTACCATAGGACCCCCCTGTGCAGCCACCCCTCCTCCCCCACCCCCCCGGGTGCCCGCAATGGGCCCCCAAAGTAATTTCCCACATGCCTTTCCATGGCGGAGTCTCCGCCATGGAAAGGCATTCCCACCGCAGGCATCATGATATGGATGGCGGTGCCTGCAAGGCACTGCCACCATATTATGGGCTTTTTCCGCCCGGCCGGCAATCGTAGCGATTGCCAACCGGCGGAAAAGCGGCGGGCAGTCTTTCCGTCCGCCGTGGTACCCCTCGCCATACTAATATGGCGGGGGTAAAACAGGGAAATGGTTGGATTTAGAGGAGCACTCCAAAATTGCTAAATTTAAACTTCTAAGTTTTAAACAAATTAAAACAAGGGTGCTGCGCTGCTGCAATGTGATGACCTCACATGCTATAATAAACTGGTACCTAACAGGATGAAATCCTGAATGCAGTGCGCACTGTGCCTATTATCGAAACATCTGTTCTGTATAATATACTTATTCAAACACTTTTTACTTGTATTACCTTCACACAAAACACAATAATCAAATTTTTCTTGTTGATGGACTATTATTCATCATTAATCCATATCACACATTACATATAAGTGTATGTACAGCATATTACAATGGTGTAGATATCAAATTAGTAAATTGCCGTGTGTTCATATTCTAGTGACACAAACAAAATATATTTCGAAAAACTTTTTTGAACAAAGCATGTGATTTTACATTTGACACTGATATTGTAGCAAAAGCCCAATGCATTTCGGGACTCCTGGGTCCCTTCTTCAGGGGCAAAATCTGTAAATGAAAAATAACCTTTACATTGATGTAGAATAATATACGGGTATTTTATTAGTGATGAAGAGACCCGTTAGCCAACAGTGTAACCAAAGCCACGTAATTATCGTAGTATTGTAAATGAGAAGCCCTTTTATATGTAAAACCAGAGAAATAGAAGAATGTGTGTTAAAAGAAATTCAGAGACTATTCGCCAGAAAACGGTGAAAAACAAGGATCCAATACCATTCCTCAATGCTAGAGAAAAAATACAATAGTGCCAGATAGAAAAACGTGCTGATTTAAATGTGTGCACCAGTATGCGCTCCTACCTGTAGTTCTATGCTGTATTCCAAATTGTGCCTAATGCCTATAAACAACCATAATATGTACATATTAGTTAACAAGAATCTTGATTATACCTGCTGAACTACGCAGGAGAAACAAATAACTCTTACCAAAAAGCCGACCAGCAAGTGTAAAACGATAATCCTCAAGATGTCACTTCTCGGTGAAAAGGTCAAAACGCATGTGACTGTTGAGAACGAAATAATATATGTGTAAAATATACGATTATCTATAACATAGAGAGAAGTCTGGTAAAACGATATGGTGCCATGTGCTTACCGTCGTTGGAAGCAGGTGCCAGTGTTCAATGCAATCTCTCACGGGACTCGAAACTACCAGTGACATAAAAATAAACGTAAATATGTTGCTCGCGCAAAAAGGAAACTCTAAAATGAACCACTACGGAAATATTCTTACCAGAACGGTCACGAACTGGGTCACTCACGATCTTGCTGCAATGATTTCAGAAGCCGCGTAAACTCCACTCAAAAATACAAATACGGAAGTGAACGTGCAATGCGTGACGTGATAATAAAAATAAAAAGAGGACTATACATATGGAGCTCCCGAGAACCGGAATCATCCCCATCAGTAAAACTGAACGAAAGACTATCTACCACTCAAAATATATCGGCTGAAATAAACTTAAATGAAAGAATACAAATATTTAAACTAGAGAGTTGCCATGTCTCAAGACGGCAAAGATACCGTCAGGTGCGCCTTTGATCAAAAAAAGAAAGAACAATTACCAAGTATGAAAAACTCAGTACCTATTCCTTAAGATGACGGAAAAGATTAATATTGGTACGATAAGAATGTAGACTTAAATGCCACCAAACTAAAATACACCCACGTGAAAAATGAAAAAAGAAAAAAGAAAAGGGAATAAACTCGAAAAAAAGTGAATAGACTGGATAAAAGAGAATGGGCTGTTATTTACACAACAACAATATTACATTTGTAGCATATGGCATGATCAACTGTGAATAAAAAGATCATAAAAAACAACTCATTTCAATCTTGTCATTTAAACCTTTCGGGGATAAGGTTTCCAGGTAATTTATCCAAAATACCTCTCGTTGTAACAATTTTTTGTTATTGTCTACGCCTTCACATTTTTCAACTACCTCAACAATCTGTGCTCTTAATTGAGTAATAGTGTGTTTAACATCATGCCAGTGTGATGCTACACTGGAAGCTCTGTTGCAAGTGCGGATTGTACTTTTATGCTCCGTCAATCTAAGTTTAAATTTCTGCTGCGTTTTACCTACATATGCCATCCCGCAGGGGCATTTCAAACAGTAAATAATGTTTGCAGTATTGCAATCTGAAGTATGCCTAAGCTGAATATTTTTGCCCGAAACTGGATGTGTTAATGTCTCGCCTGTTATTATATTGTTACAATGAGTACAATTGAAACATCTTAAAGTACCTTTGTAAGTCGTGGTTGACATGATTGTTTCTGGGGTTTTCATTAGCTCTTGTAGATTTTTGCCTCTCGTATATGCAAATTCGGGGTAAAACAGGAACATATGGTGGGCGGATCGCCACCGCCGGCCCGGAGGTGGCCACCGGTTGGTGATCTGCCCGCCATCCTAATAGGCCCCTTAGTGTCCAGCACCTTCCCTGACTTAATACTAACTGGAGTGGGAATAGTAAATTATATATCTTTAATGTCCAGCACCTTCCCTGAGTATAAATTAACTGGAGTGGGAATAGTAAATTATGTATGTTTAGTGTCCAGCACCTTACGTGACTTAATACTAACTGGAGTGGGAATAGTAAATTATATATGTTCAGTGTCCAGCACCTTCCCTGACTTAATACTAACTGGAGTGGGAATAGTAAATTATATATGTTTAGTGTCCAGCACCTTCCCTGACTTAATATTAACTGGAGTGGGAATAGTAAATTATATATCTTTAATGTCCAGCACCTTCCCTGAGTATATATTTACTGGAGTGGGAATAGTAAATTATATATGTTTAATGTCCAGCACCTTCCCTGAGTATATATTAATTGGAGTGGGAATAGTAAATTATATATGTTTAGTGTCCAGCACCTTCCCTGACTTAATACTAACTGGAGTGGGAGTAGTAAATTATATAGGTTATGGGGCCGATTCCGATTCAGGCCGGAAATCACTCCGACCGAGCCGGACCCGGAGAGATTTCCGACCGAATCGGACTCTAGCAGCCCGACCGAACGAGTACGATGCGTACGCATGCAATCGGGCTCAATTCGGTCGGACTCCCATTGAAGTCAATGGGAGCCGGTCGTACAATGCGTACGCGGGCTCCCATTGACTCCAATGGGTGCGAGGCGAACAAGGGCGCCCCTACAGCGGGTACGCGTCGATGCGACTCGTGCCGTACATGCACAAGTAGGGGGGACCCATGGGTCCCCCCTGTGTGCGACTCGCGCGGCTACGCGTACAGTGGGGTTCGACATGGACCCCCAAAGTCCGGCTCCGACTGCCCTTTGGAGCCGGACGGCGCGAGTCGGTCGGTCGGACTGCTCGAGGCGCGCATCGTACTTGCCTGGCCGGGGAACGTCTCCATTGCGCGGTACAAGTCGTGTCCGTGCGAGTCGGTCGGAGCAGTTCGGACCCGCGAACGAGTCGGTCGGCAATTTCGCGTGCGCTCGCATCGTACTCGCTCGCCCGGACGCACGTTCGAATCGGTCAGGAAAGAGGGCTCCGAATCGGATCCGGTTAAGCCGAATCCGATTCGGTGCCCTACCGGCCGAGATATGAATCGGCCCCTTAGTGTCCAGCACCTTCCCTGACTTAATACTAACTGGAGTGGGAATAGTAAATTATATATGTGTACTGTAGAGCACATTACTTTAATTTATAGTAATTTGTGTAGAAATATAATATTATATATGTTTATAGGTGTGTGACTTTAAAATATTTTTATAATCTGTAGTAGTAATGTGTATGTATAATATTTTATTTTATATTTATAATTACAATAATTATAACAATATATTTTGATAATACATATTAGTTAAAAATATATACATTGCATTAAAATATACATTTTAGGAAAATATTTAAGAATAATCAATTAATAGAAAAATAATCAGACTTATAAATGTTTAAATGATCTTTATTTGTTAATAATAAGATACTTAGAGTAAAAAAACATATTTTATTAAGGCAATATTATACACGAGGAAACATACAAAATAAATACATATTTTTATTTTTGTAACATAAAGTAATTTTGGAAATATGTTTTTAACATTGTTATATTTTAGGATACAGGTATTTATCTTTTGTTGCAGAAAACATTTTTTGTTATTTTAGTTTAGAACATTTTTGTAACATACATTAATTTTGTAATATGATTTTACAGTTCATCTTTGCATGTTTTACAGTTAGTAATTATATACATAATTTGTTTAAATTAAACCACATAACATTATACAGATTTAGTCAGAAAATATTCACATTTAAGTGGTTAACAATTTTTATACATGTAATATATATTTTTAATTAATATTATTAATGTATGAAATATTAATAATATTAATTATTGCATTGTTACATTTTATATAAACATGTTTTTGAGAAGGTAAGTTTTTATTTAATTTAACATTTGAAAAAATTTGTAACTTTTTTTTGAAAAGCATTGTAAATGATACAAATAAATAAGTAATTATAATAATCATTAATATAGTTTATATTAATGATTATTATAATTTTACAATGTAGAAAAATGTTTACATTATTTTTAACATATAAGTACAATAATCTAATATTTTTAGAAAACATATAAGTAATTTATTTATTACTGTATTACATATTTTTAAATTAATATCTATGTGTTTTATTATTTAATCAGCCATTTTTGTTTTACAGGTACTATTTTGTAACCGCTTACTGTTGTTTTGGGTCATTTCAGAGGGGACAAGCTCGCGGTTAGAAGCTGCATCGCGTCGAGGAAGGTAAGTGTAATTTTCTTTAATTAAACTAAGTTTTTACTTGTATTTGAATGTAGTTAGATGGGAGGTAGTGTGTCTAGTGTTAGGTGGTTGTGTTTTTGGTGTGTTTTAGTTGTTAGTTATATTTTAGCGAGATATCGATAGTTACTGTTTGAGGCCTAGTGTAGCGTTTTTTTAATTAAGAAGTGTGTATTAGTATTTTATACTAATATTTATTTAACACTTTCTTAATTTTTCGGGTTTGCCAGGAGCGTTTCTTTTTTTAAAACATATTTTTGGGTTTTGTATGGTTTAATTGAGTTGGATTTATCAGAGCCGCGTTTTGAAGAAGATAACCTTTTTTTAATTAAGAAGTGTGTATTAGTATTTTATACTAATATTTATTTAACACTTTCTTAATTTTTCGGGTTTTCCTGGAGTGTTTAATTTTAAAAAATATTTTCGGGTTTTTTATGGTTTAATCCAGTTGGATTTATCGACCCTGGATTATTTTTGAAACAGTTGGATTTTTGCATTTTTTGGGGGTTAATTTTTACATTCGCTTGGATTGAGAGATACCTGGATGGATTAACGATCATTGGAATATCTTTTCTTCAGCTACAGAAACCGTAAGTAATTTAATTAATAAATGTGGGAGGGCAATGTTGAGAATAATATTTTAAATATGTGTTATAGTTTGTAAAATGTAATTAAGATGTCAATATATATTTATATTATTAAATTAAATATATATGACAAATTATTTATATTTTACAAAATTTAGAAAAATTATATGTATAGATACAGTTTGTGTTTTGCAGAAAACTATTTTTATTTACTGTAGATTAATATTTTAAAGTATGGTTTTAGCTATTAGTGATAGGTATTCTAGGCCTCTTGTGCTTGGGTATAGTGTTACCTGACTTTGTAGTAACTCAAACATTTTTTTGGTTTGTTCGGTGAGTTTTGGGCCTATTTGGGTCACAGATTGTTCCATTCTGAGTTCCTGATAGCTTTGTTCTTTTTGGAGAGCTTGGAGTAGTTTGTGTACGATGCAATGCGTGTGAAATACTACCGACTCGCACGGAGCACAAATCGCAAGACCGAAACGTACGGGACATACTGACTACCACGTAAAAGATCCAGTCGCGACCGACGCGTACGCGAATGCTGCATCATAGCATAATCTGAGTGTGACACACTCGGATTAGCCCGCAAATGCCGCTGTAAGCGTCCGTCCCAGACAACTGAATGTGTCCGTCATGTTCTCCAAAATGGCATAGAAAGAAACTGAAAAAGAGCAAACAAGCATTGACAAAGTCAATTAAAAAAAAATTTGAACAAAGACACACCCACAACTCCACCTACATAAAGGGCCAAAATGCCTACCATGATCCTTTGCAAATTCCACACATATGACAGCAGAGAACACCACCAACCTGCACTCAGAGACATACTCACAACTCACCCACCACACAACCTTCACACCATTTGCACCTCTCAAAAACACACTCACAAACACCCAGATAAACTGACACCCACCCACCCTCACTTTCACCCTCACACACACAACAATCTCCACAACCACCAATCACCATGCCCCCAAAGAAGAATCCAAAGTTCACCGATAGTGAGTTGGAAGTTTTGGTTGATGAAATCATCAGAGTAGAGCCACATTTATTTGGCACATTGGTCCAACAGACCCCCATGTCACAGAAAACAAAGATGTGGGAGAGGATTGTCGACAAGGTGAATGCACAAGCACCTTGCCTGCGCACAATGGAGGATATCAAGAACAGGTACTACGATGTGCGAAGGAGGGTCAAGAAGCTGATTTCCAGAGACCATGCCCTGAGCCAGCGGACTGGTGGTGGCCCTCCTGCAAAACCAACGCACTTCAATTCCTGGGAGGAGAAGGTGCAGGCCAACCTTCCACCGGAGGGCATCCATGGATTAACAGGAATACCAGAGCCTGGTGAGTACATAACCAACTAGCCAATATTGCGAGGCAATACCCACACAGACTTCACTGTCAAGGGAAAGTGAAACCGATATCTGTTTGCAAAGCCATAGCAACCGAAAGCTAATCATCCTGCAATGTGTATGCCACTTAGATAAACACAATACCTGCCATCTCATAGTAAAATGGAACCATGTCATAACATGTACAAACTTACTAACAAATACAGCAAGGCATTGGGCCAAAACACCAACAAACACTGTCAGCCATCTTGCCAGCACTGTTACACCACCTCACAGGGAAGCCGAGTCACAGGAAGGGAGGTTGGGTATGCTGGGAAGGTGGGTGGGTGTAGCCAAAAGCATGATGGGAGTTGCAGTCACAGCCAACGGTCCCCCTCCCACATGGCCCACCAAGCCCACCCTGAACCATGCTCACCTCAGAGGGAGTGGAAAGAGACTGACAAGTTGGCTGACACTGGGCTCTGTTGTGGGGAGCACTAGGCCTTGGTGGGAGTACTTCTCAAACAAACAACAGGACACCACTGTCAGCCATCTTGCCAGCACTGTTACATCACCTCACAGGGAAGCTGAGTCACAGGAAGGGAGGTTGGATATGCTGGGAAGGTGAGTGTAGCCAAAAGCATGATGGGAGTTGCAGTCACAGCCAACGGTCCCCCTCCCACATGGCCCATCAAGCCCACCCTTGAACCATGCTCACCTCACAGGGAGTGGAAAGAGACTGACAAGATGGCTGACACTGGGCTCTGCTGTGGGGAGCACTAGGCCCTGGTGGGAGTACTGCTCAAACAAACAACAGGACACCACTGTCAGCCATCTTGCCAGCACTGTTGCACCACCTCACAGGGAAGCTGAGTCACAGGAAGGGAGGTTGGGTATGCTGGGAAGGTGGGTGTAGCCAAAAGCATGATGGGAGTTGCAGTCACAGCCAACAGTCCCCCTCCCACATGGCCCATCAAGCCCACCCCGAACCATGCTCACCTCACAGGGAGTGGAAAGAGACTGACAAGATGGCTGACACTGGGCTCTGCTGTGGGGAGCACTAGGCCCTGGTGGGAGTACTGCTCAAACAAACAGCAGGACACCACTGTCAGCCATCTTGCCAGCACTGTTATACCACCTCACAGGGAAGCTGAGTCACAGGAAGGGAGGTTGGGTATGCTGGGAAGGTGGGAGTAGCCAAAAGAATGATGAGAGTTGCAGTCACAGCCAACTGTCCCCCTCCCACATGGCCCATCAAGCCCACCCTGAACCATGCTCACCTCACAGGGAGTGGAAAGAGACTGACAAGATGGCTGACACTGGGCTCTGCTGTGAGGAGCACTAGGCCCTGGTGGGAGTACTGCTCAAACAAACAACAGGACACCACTGTCAGCCATCTTGCCAGCACTGTTACACCACCTCACAGGAAGCTGAATCACAGGAAGGGAGGTTGGGTATGCTGGGAAGGTGGGTGTAGCCAAAAGCATGATGGGAGTTGCAGTCACAGCCAACGGTCCCCCTCACACATGGCCCATCAAGCCCACCCTGAACCATGCTCACCTCACAGGGAGTGGAAAGAGACTGACAAGATGGCTGACACTGGGCTCTGATGTGGGGAGCACTAGGCCCTGGTGGGAGTACTGCTCAAACAAACAACAGGACACCACTGTCAGCCATCTTGCCAGCACTGTTACACCACCTCACAGGGAAGCCGAGTCACAGGAAGGGAGGTTGGGTATGCTGGGAAGGTGGGTGTAGCCAAAAGCATGATGGGAGTTGCAGTCACAGCCAACAGTCCACCTCCCACATGGCCCATCAAGCCCACCCTGAACCATGCTCACCTCACAGGGAGTGGAAAGAGACTGACAAGATGGCTGACACTGGGCTCTGCTGTGGGGAGCACTAGGCCCTGGTGGGAGTACTGCTCAAACAAACAACAGGACACCACTGTCAGCCATCTTGCCAGCACTGTTACACCACCTCACAGGGAAGCTGAGTCACAGGAAGGGAGGTTGGGTATGCTGGGAAGGTGGGTGTAGCCAAAAGCATGATGGGAGTTGCAGTCACAGCCAATGGTCCTCCTCCCACATGGCCCATCAAGCCCACCCTGAACCATGCTCACCTCACAGGGAGTGGAAAGAGACTGACAAGATGGCTGACACATGGGCCTGATGTATGAATTGGCTGCAAGTCACACATAGGCACTGGCCCCCACAAACAGGATCAGAACCACAGCCACCGCAACTGTATGTTCCCACTCACTGTCTGGGGAAGCAGTGTCCCAGGGGTGCCCCCTGGCCTGGCTGTGAAGGTGTGTGGGTTACATGACAATTGGGGAGATGCAGACATAGCACATATCAAAACACACACACAAAGCTACATATACATCATTGACAGGGGACATATGACAGTGAATGTAATGGCCACAGCAAGATAGCTGACACTGTTGCATGGTGTCATGTACACAAGGTGCTGTTGTGAGCTGCATCCCACTCCTACATCATGCAGCGTCGTCAGCATCCTTGACACAACACTCCCCTTACTGTCATTTACACTTGCAACAGAAGGAGTAACCAGGACTGGGTAGGAGGAGCCACACAGCTCACAGCAGCATAACCCAAACACACAAACCTCTGGCCCTCACTGTCATGAGCATTGAAAATCAAGAGGGCTGCCTTGGTTGACTCCTCTTCCCATGGAGGACATTGACAAGATAAATGATGTTATCACGTACAAAGCTCAGCAGCAACATCATTTGCTACGGTAACACCATCACATGTGTGCAACGAAATGTAAACCAGGAACACGTACATCAATATGGTAGCTCACAAGAGTTTCCAGACATACCGGACTGTGACCATGTTGTACCGACACACCAATGTGACTCAAATAAACATGCACAAAGGCCAGCACACATGCCCCAATCTTGGAACACATTGTAAGAGGAAGTGCACGTATGTTCTTGTCAAAGCATAAATGATGATAAGGTAAACACACCTGTGTCAGGCACGGGATAGCACTTGAGCAGCAATGGCCATGTACAGTACTTGAATCAATACATGAGCTGACCACGCACACAGCTCCAACTGCCCATCAAAATGCATCAGGTTGCCATGACAATGTGCTCAAGCAATATAGACCTCTGTCTGTGACAATGGAGGACAATACAATGTACATACACTCATCATGAAGTACAGTAGCAACTGTAATGTGTGTGATCTGTTGATGTGTGCTGAACCACAACATACATTGTGTGTCTCTTCCACCCACAGGGGATGCTGGGGACACTGCAGGGACCGAAGAAGGATCCCAGGCCCAAACTATGGTCGACCCTGAGCTCTCTGGTGTGGATGTCTCACAGTCCTCCTCGGACGACGACGAACAACCTGGCCCCTCCGGTGTGGCTCCGCGTCCAGCCCCAGCAGCTGTAACATCAGCACCCCCTGCCACCACTCCTGCTACATCTGCAGACACACCAATGACCTCTGCCGACACGGACAGACCAAGGCAACAGAACACCGACCGCACAGCTACACAGGGCACCCTGGAGGTGAGGGACAACACCACCAGTGCCAACACAGAAGGGGGCCCAGTGTCATCTGTGCCTGCCACGGCAGGTCCTGCCCGTGTGGGCAGGGGTGGTGTGAGGGTGGGCAGGCTGAAGCCACGGGCTGCAGATGGGGCTGGACTGTCATAAGGTTTCTGCACATACACAGAGCTATGCACAGGAAAATGGGACCCCGGAATACAGTGGTTTGCCACCATATACCGTAGCACCCAAAAACCCCAACCCAATTAGCTTAGCATCCCATTAGCACCCAAGTACTAATGTTTGGACAACCCAGAACACGGTATCTTTATCTCATGACTCGCAGAAGCAAGAACACTCTTTCGTCACTCACTCGTACTTGTCCACAAGGTGCGTAGGAAGAGACACTGGATAGGTTAAAATGTTTATTCCAACTTACGTGCTCTAATGTACAGTACACGTGTCAGTACTAATAGCATAATGCATATGACTAATATAAGCAGCATGGTTACAATTCCATAGAATACAAACGGGGAAAGCATCTCAGGGCTCAGTGGATAAACGTATAAATAACATTACCACCCTCCCCTTGCAGTAAGATAGTTTATTATAATAATAGAAGACCTCTGGGCTTTGACTAGCGAACCCCCATACCTCAGTCTCTAGATGCAGAATTACATCAGCAGGACATCATAGCTCTTCTCACTGAAAGGGATTTCTCCAAGTGTGTTAAGCGCTAGTAAACCACAGTATTAAAAGCATACCAAATTCTTCATGGCAATTGCACCTAATGTTATGTCTGGGTGCGCGAGACTGGCCATATCAGGAAGAACCAAAATACATTGTTATGCGACCTTGTACATGTTTGTGCAGACTGAGCCCAAAAAGGTGAACAACAGAAAATGCAGACAGTGCAAAAGAACTTGGCACGAGCAAAGGGCGAGGAGGCCCGGCTCAGTGTAACGTGCGCAAAGAAAAGCAGCATGGCAGCCAGGCCTAGGCCAACATAACAAGGCAGGTAACAATCCACAAGACACCCTCCCCTGGTCAGTCCAGCGGCCAGGACAGAGGCCCATCAGAGGAAAAACACAGCCGTTGGAGCACAGGGAGCGCCCAAACTGCGAAGGGCAGGTCAATCCATGAAAGTGTAAGTGCAGAGAAAAGCCATACCCTCCAAGAGTTCATCATTGGAATTGTCAAAAAACATAGATGCCATCCAATCCATGAGATCAAAAGAGCAGGAATGCTCCTCAACAAAGGGAGCATCCAGAAGCAATGCGGGACAGCTTGCGTGATAATCGAAACAGCTTCGTTGTAGGAGATCCTGGGCAGCCGCCCAGATATCCCATTGCGCCAAAATCCCCAGTGCAGCCGCACGCGCCATACAGCCAGCAACGGAACAGTCCTGCTCATGGGCCTCTAAGGGACCCATCAACTGAACAAAATCCGGAACAGACAATGACGAATTGGAGAGGCAATAATCCAGAGTCCAGGTGAAAGGACAGCGGACACAAGTCATCACAGGTTGCACGCAAGTGAAATACGCAAAGCGAAATGAAAGAGTATATGACACACTCAGTGTCGCCAATGGCAAGACACCAAAACCGGCCAAAAGGCGCTCACGGAGCAGCTGGAGGCGTTCTGGATCGAGCAGGTCCCATCGGGGAGCAGCCATTGCGCAGAAAGCAAATTAAGAGCAAGACACCAGCCGCTAAAGCGAGGATCAATGGGAAACCGCCAAAGACACTGGAAAAAATAGAATGTATGAAAGCCAGGATGGCACCAAAAATAGTTTGGAAGGAGGACACCAAGCCCGACCCCACGACCTTAAAAAAGTGTACTAGGCCTTCAGTGTTAGATGCGTTAAAAATACGATGTATTAACTCCCCAAAATGTTGGGGGAGATTAGTGTTTAAAAGGGCCTGTATTTCACTGTGGGTACTCGCCACCTGGAGAATGAATGTCTCCCGGGCGGACGTGAGCATAACTTCCTCGTTTAATAATAGTGCCTTTATTCTGCTCAGTCTATTGAAATCTGCTTCCATGGTAGGGATGGAAGGCCAAATAGAGATATCAACCTTGCCATGAGGGGGAGGAAAAAGCACATTTTTGCAGCAGACAACCCTGTGCGAAACTGTTACAATGTAAGGAATGCCAGCCTGCAGGCCACAACAGTTTTCGTTATTTAAAAGTAAATAACTACCATTGGAAAGGAGAGTGAAAGTAGGAGAAATAACAGGAGCAGGAATACCTTTCAGCACACAAGCAAGATTAGGAGCGGAAACGCTACATGAGCCATGCAATTTAATGTGTTTACAAATAAGCGAATGACCCATAGTCGAGTCGCAGTACTCCCCCGTGAGAAAGACTTCCTTGCCGTCCCGAAGGCATTTATACATGAAAGGCAAGGACCAGAGTTCATGCAGGAAAGCACTGCCCAAGGGCCGGTAACGGCCCACAGGATAATGTTTCATGCATGAGTCAAATTCAAACAAGGAAAAAGGTAAAGCGATAACCCCATGAACTAGCCACACAGCAGAATCGAGTTCTGCAACAGAGAACGGCAAAGGATCCATCTTTTCGATATGTAATAGAGTGTAAGTTGCATCTTTCATGGACATAAATTGCTGTTTATCAGTTAAGTTAAAAGGTAGAAACAAGGCAGAGGTGTTCAAAAATGCCAAGGAACTTTACCTAACTTGAGCGTTTGTAAAGTCCATGCAAACTGCATAACTGAACGCAATTGATTCTGACCATGATATAACACAGAAACATCATCTTGTACAATATCAACAACAGAGGACACAATATTCTCCAAAGTATAAATGCGAGAAGACAGGGTATTAATACTATTGTCAACAACAGCGAGCACCTTTTCCAAATTTGCTTGATCTATTTCCCGAAGACGGGAAGCAGCTTCCATTTGTGATAGCTTCCAGAGTTCATTATATGTCTCATAAATGAATCTTTTAGGTCGGGGACCACGAAGTCCCAAAACAAAGTCGGACAGATCAATATTGCCTGAAAGGAGGGACAAATGTTGTTTAACAGAATCAAGGGACGAATGTTGCAGCCATTGTTTGCATAATTTACCAACAGAATATGTAGTGACAGTACGGGCATCTGTAAACCTCGGATCAGGCCTATTCTGTGTGTAGCTAATACCAGAATCGTGAAAACGCATTTGACATGCGTTAGATGATATAGGCCATACTAACCAGGGTGACTGAACCAGCTCAGAAATATTAAACGAATTATTTTGTAACATTGCCTGCAGGGACACGAGGGACAGATTGAATCGTGAGCTTTCATTGGGAAAACTCGACAGGGATGGTATTGATGGAGTATTCAATTGTTTAGTGGTAGCTAAGCCCCAACACGTAGTTTGATAGATGGAGACATTGAGGAACATAATTTGTGTAGGGATGAGGCAAGCACGATGTAATGCCTCGGTTCCCTGTACCTGCCATGGCTTGGAGCCCCAAATAGATTTTAAATCCACTGTATTATCCCAGTACTCATAACCACCCACAGCTAGGGCACTTAGAAAGGAACCTGAATAAAGCAATTTGGTGTGTGTTAACATAATTTTCTGAGTTGATGTGTTATTTAGTCTAAAATAATAGGATGCAGGGTTCGACCGATTAAAATCAGTAAAATAATTAAACTTATTTCGAAGAGTTTGAGAGCTACCTGGCAAGGGGTTTGGACAATGTTCCCATTGGGTATAGTTAACAGAACTACGCAGGGCACTGGGCTTATGGAGAAAATGATTACCCCAATGTTGGTAACAATACAAATCGGCATAATTAGCAGAATTCATATATAGATCTTCAGCATTAAAAGATGCATAATATTTTAAATCGTCAAACAATGCTTCAACGGCATGCACATCCCAATCATCAGAATGAATATTATTTTGTACTACATCACCCATTGAAACACGAAGGACATTAGGTACATTAATAATTTCCGTCGGACCATGGATTTGATAATTCACTGCATCCCATACGATGCCATCAGCAACTGGGAAAGCTGAAATGTTCACAAATGTGTGGTCACGCTTCATGATGTGAGACGAGGAATGAGGAGCCAAAGTTCCAGAAACATAGTCTACAGCAGAGCATTCAGGTAAATAGTGACCATTAATTAGTAGAAAAAACACTGTGACAAAGCCAATGGACATGAACAAAAATATCAAGAAAAGTACCAACCAGATATATGTCCAGGGTGGAATCAAAAAATTGTCTCTAAACCAGGATATAAAAATACTGAACTTGGATGAAATTTGTACTTGTAAAGCGCACCCATACCCCCAAAGGGGTGTCCAGGCGCTGTACGCATACCGCTGTGGAACCCTTCCTGGCTTTTCGCTGTGAAATGTCCACTCCTGGGCACCCCCAGGGTGAAGCCAGGCATCCCAGCGCTGTTGGGGCCGTTGTGGAGATTAAGCAAGCTATTGCCCAGAGTTGCAGAGTGGGACCCATGATTAGAATAGGCACCGAGGCGAGAATTATCAGGTCCGAGGAAATTGAGCCCAAGACCCGCCGAGGCGGGAATTGAACCCTGGTCCCGGGCCAGATCTCTGCATCAGGGTCTGCCGCTCTAACCATTGAGCCACACTTCTCCACTCCACTGGATGGAACTTTTGAAGATGTGGAATCCGAATCAAAGGAATAACGAGTCTGGCTTAGTGGCGATATTGGTTGATGTGCCACCGATTCAGATGCAGGATAAGTATACTCGTCCTCGTCGATGTTGGTGGAGAGTTGGGGATCAATTATAGTTTCAGGCAAAGTAGAGGATTCAGGCAAATCAACCATCTCAATTACAGCATCAGCGATCGTTCGTGCAGATGGACTATGAACATATGTCCGATAAATGGCAGGACAAGAGACCGCTGGTGTGACACTATTCAGGATCGGCCAGGCGCTGTAGCTTGACATTTTCCACTGAGATGTATCTGTTCTCCTTGCGACCAGGAAGCGGTGGTAAAATGACTGTACGTGTTCCCTTCAAGCCCAGAACTGGAACCGGTGCACGAAAAGAGGGGCCGAATTCTTTTTGTTTTCAACCTTTTCTCGAACCAGTTCTCCAACCTTTGGAAGCCAGCCGGCTACCGGAATCTGCAACGCAGGATCTGTGGCTGAAGGCAAATGTGTAGTTGCAAGTTTGTCTCGGGCTTCTTGTAAGTCCTGTAACATAGCAGAATGGTTATCTACATCAAACTTGGCGGATTGCGCCGCGATGTCTGGACCCTCAAGGTCAGGCACAAACATTCTTATGCCAAAGAGCATTTCGTATGGGGTCCGCCCACCCAGAGGTCTTCTAGGGAGATTATTAAGTGCACGCTGAACGGTATACAAATGGGCCAGCCAGTTCCTGCCAGTACCTATAACCCTAGCTGTTAAGGATTGCTTTAAGTCACGGTTCATTCGTTCAACGATAGAGTTGCCCTCAGGCCTATACGGAGATGAAAATTTCACCCGCACCCCAAGCGAAGCCATTGCATCCTTGTAAGCCCTAGAGGCAAACGCTGGACCTTGGTCCGAATGGAAGGTGCCGCATGCGAAAATTCCCACAAAGACACGCAAATCCCTGATTACATTTCGGGCGTCAGCACTCCGTTGTGGCCAGACCCAGAGAAACCGTGTGCACGAGTCCACTGCCACTAAGATGTATTTATAGGCAGTGTCTGATGAGAATGGACCGCAGTGATCCAAGTAAACACACCCAAAGGGTCTGTTAGCAATGCAGAGCGGGGTTTGTGGTGGACGTGTTACCGTGGAAGGCTTAATCTGTTGACAAACATCGCAAGAAAGCACAAAAGCACGGGTGTCTTTATACAATCCACGCCACCAATAACGCTGCTGCAAGATGGAAACTGTAGCTGACACACCTGCATGAGCCGAAGCCATGCCTTCGTGTGCAGCTGATATCAAGGCACTCCTGCGGTCCGCGTTGGGGATCAGCCGATCTCCAACGTCAGGTATAGTTACATAAGGAACCTGATCGGGACTTAATGTGTAAGAATACTTGGAAGGGAAACCTGTAGGGTAATTATTACCTTCCTTGGTTGCAGCAATAGCTGCTAATATAACAGGGTCTATTTTCGACATGGACCTGGTAACCGCTGCTACTGAACACGTGACTACTGCTGAACGGGCAGCTTCATCTGCCAGATCGTTACCAATAGCGTGTGCGCCCACCCGCTGATGGCCTAAGGTGTGAACCACCTGTGTGAGGGGCAGACGTTGTTGCAATTCTGCCACTCGAACCCAAAGCATTTTATGCTTAATTGTGCTCCCTTTTGCGTCCTTGTAGTCGTTTTCGACCAGAAAAACAGATTGTCATTGTAAGATTGTACACAGTAAAAAGAATCACATACAATAAGAGTGGTCTCATCCTGAGAAGCGAACTCAAGTGCAAGTAGCAATGCATGCAGCTCGGCCAATTGTGCGGTACTATCTCCAAGTGTGCGAGTATGCACTGCAGAGGATTTGAACTTTCCATCTACAAAGGAACCCGCAACAATAGCACATGCAGCTGAATAAGCGTGCTTGGACCCAGTGGCCGGTTGCGCCGAACCATCGGTGTAGATCACACATTTGTAATCCTCAAGCGGTAATAAAAACAAAGGAGGAGGATGAACGAATTCATACTGCAAAAACTCCTGAGTCTGCAGAGAAGAATCAAAAACAAAAGTGACGTCCGAAGACGTCAAGGATGTAGCCCATTGTATCCAACGGGGATGCATTGCTTTTGAGTTTGGTACACTTGCCTTTGTTACTGCCTCTAGGGCAGGACAGGGTGTTACCACTAGAATCCGCTTTCCCTGTGCCAGTGCGCGTTCTTTTAGAATCGCCATTTGCACTGCAGTTAGAACTTTTTCGACAGAGGTAAAGCGCAATTCAGCGGAAGTGTACAGATGTGACTTGTATGCGATGGGTACTGTATCACCTTTATTAAAGGTTAAGTATGTGAATCCCACCGCCCCCGGAATTATTCTAATCACCAGGTTTGTGTGGTTATCACGAGTCAAAAGATATTTAGACTCCAAAAGGTCTGTCTGCAAAGACTGCAGAATTGAGGTATGCTCAGGCAGCCAGCAAGACCTTGAATAAGTAGGTTGTATCAAAGCATACAAAGGCTTGATACGCTGGGCATATTCGGGAATGTAAGTACGCCCGAAATTCAGGAAACCCAGCAAAGACTGAAGTTTCTTCAGTGTATTTGGGGGGCACAAATGTGCACATTTTTCCAAGAAATGGGGGGCTAAGCCCTTACCTTTGTTGTTGAGCTCATAGCCCAAGAACAGAACTGTAAATTCAGCAATGTGTGATTTAGCAAAGTTAAATTTGTAACCCTGCTCCGCAAATTCAAGAATAATGCGGTCCACACGGGACAAATGCTGAAATAATTCGTCGTCCGTCAGATAGATGTCATCTACGTACGAACATGCGTCTTGATCAATGTCATTTAACAAAGAAACAACACGGGCGGCGAATATACCCGGACTATTTTTGTAGCCCATGGGTAAACGCCGGAACTGGAATAATTTACCACCGGAAGTGAATGCGGTCCATTGACCACTCTCCGGGGCTAGGTTGTGCGTGTAGAAACCGTTTGAAAGGTCAAGTGTCGTTTTGTATTTTTTACGAACAAGACTGTCTACAAGCGCAGAACTGTGTGTATTTTGCACCGCAAAGTTCCGACAATGTGTATTTAAATGCCGGTAATCCAAAACTAAGCGGTACGTTCCATCGGGTTTAGAAACCACGAAAAGGGGATTGTTCATAGGTGATACGCATGGTTCAATTACTCCCTGATATTCCAACTGTGTCAGAATTTCGGAGACGGGGCCTTTTGCCTGCCGTTTGATGGGATATTGGGGTTGTGGCTGCGGTAGTGACCGCAAAGGTATTGCATGAGGAGGTGATTCTTCATCCCATCCCACATGGTTGCGGTATAACGCTGGTGCCAGGTACACAGCCCACTCAGCTGCAAGTGCTTCAGCTTTGTCTTTTGGGACATGCCGTGAGAAGCTTGGAAGGATTACCTCCTCTCCTTTATGTGCAGCGAGAACGAATGGGGGTGGCCAATCCACCTCTGCTAACAAAATGTCATATGAAGAGGTTAGATTTTCCCAAAAAATCCCTTTTATTTCACGCGGTATGTCACCTTCAATTTGTATGACTATATTATATAGTCTGTCAGGGGTGCCACTCTCGTGTCAGCTGTCTCTACAGTAACGAATGTTTCAGTTGCTGTCGCCTCCATATGAGGACGTAGCGCCTCCCGCACTATGGTAACTTCCGCGGCGCTGTCTAGGAGGGTCACTGCCCACGTCCAATTCTGGAGTCTCGTTCTCACGGTCTGAGGCATATTTCGCTGTGACAGCGGCAACTTTTTTCTTCTGAAATTGCGGTCGAGGAAGATGAAAGTCTTCTGCTTTCCCTCTGACTTGTTGTCGAGGTTGGTCTCGCTCCTGGGGAGCCTCTCGGCCCCTTCCTCTATCTTGCCGTCCTCCTCCACCAGCCTGTGACGACGTCTGGGCCTGTGAAGAACGAGGAGAACGCGTATCAGAGCTCTGAAACCTTTCTGGTGATTTAATCCTTGACCTATCACGTAAATCATAAGTACGTTCAGAAGAAACCGAAACTGGGGAAGCGCCTCTCGACCCCGGCTTTTTTGTTGCTTACCCTGTTTTTTCTGTCTCCAACTCTTTTTAGTGAAGACCGGTTTATCATCTTTCTCAGATGCACTTTTTGCTTGTGTAACTTGTGTTTGCGATTGAGTTTGCATTTTTACAAAAGGCTTGTTGCCCAGGCTATTTCTTCCAATTGTTTTATAAGCCCGGGCAATAATTTTCGGTAATCGCGGGGCCTGTCCAACTCTGGGACCAAAGCCAAAGCATTCGCTACTTGAAAGTTCATAGCATCGCCCTTGACATTTCCAAGGATCAGCTCAGCTACTACATCAAACACTCCCACTAGTCTCATCCCTAATTCCACAGCCGCTTCAGGGCCATGTTCATCCTGTACTTTTTTAATTACAGAGGGTAGAACCATCATGGAAGGAGTTCCAAAACATTTTGAATAAACTGCTGCGAATACCTTACCCCAGTTTTCACATGATGTCAAATCGGGGATTATGTCTTTTGGCAAACTTATCGTGAGGATTCGATGTTTATCTACTGGGGATGTATGGGGAAACACTGCTTCTATCTGATCGAACTTTTCTGCAAGCCAGTAAGGATAGTCGTCCTTATTTTGTGGACGTTTGCCCATCACAGAATTTACCATGACAGGACTTATGGTCACTCCAGCGGCTATAGCTGGTTGGCCTGCGACTACAGGAGCAGCTCCATGTAGGCTACCTGTAACGTATGTCACTAGGGCTCGATGCACTCGTACCAATTCGGTATGCATAGTGCGCAGTTCCGCAAGCGGTAATGCCAGATAATTTGGATGCGGGGTATACCCGGCCAATACAGGCCAAGTGGCCCCCTGAATTGACAAGGGGCCTAAACGAACTGCGGTAGTTGGTTGTGGTAGGGCGCCATTAAACCAAACACGGTGCTGCCAAGCCGTGAGAGGTACTTCAAGAGTGGTATAGGGTCGATAGGCAGCAGGAATAACGGTGGGTTTATATTCATGAAACAGATTATCATCTGCCTCCACCGCTTCAAAAGTGATCCAAGTGTAAAACACCTCAAAGTGGTAAGCCGGATCGGCTTGAACCACAAAGACCAAATCGATCCCTGTATCAGGCACTCCATACACCCGTAAGTGGTCTCGGAGTGCTCCTCGACTATGTGCAGCAATCGCCACACCAGCCATGACTAAACAGTTATATTCGACAACCTAACAGGGAGCACAAAAATGGGTCTGTTAACTAACCTTTTTTAATAACATCAAGCTTGAAAGAACCTATAAAACATTCAATATAGGAGGCACCACCGTCACATACGCCTCCGGAAGCGTACGCGAGGGGTTTGTGGACAAGCACAAGTACTACTCAAGCGTCTCGCAGATAAGCTGCCCCACGGTGGTCGCGCCATGTCATAAGGTTTCTGCACATACACAGAGCTATGCACAGGAAAATGGGACCCCGGAATACAGTGGTTTGCCACCATATACCGTAGCACCCAAAAACCCCAACCCAACTAGCTTAGCATCCCATTAGCACCCAAGTACTAATGTTTGGACAACCCAGAACACGGTATCTTTATCTCATGACTCGCAGAAGCAAGAACACTCTTTCGTCACTCACTCGTACTTGTCCACAAGGTGCGTAGGAAGAGACACTGGATAGGTTAAAATGTTTATTCCAACTTACGTGCTCTAATGTACAGTACACGTGTCAGTACTAATAGCATAATGCATATGACTAATATAAGCAGCATGGTTACAATTCCATAGAATACAAACGGGGAAAGCATCTCAGGGCTCAGTGGATAAACGTATAAATAACATTACCACCCTCCCTTGCAGTAAGATAGTTTATTATAATAATAGAAGACCTCTGGGCTTTGACTAGCGAACCCCCATACCTCAGTCTCTAGATGCAGAATTACATCAGCAGGACATCATAGCTCTTCTCACTGAAAGGGATTTCTCCAAGTGTGTTAAGCGCTAGTAAACCACAGTATTAAAAGCATACCAAATTCTTCATGGCAATTGCACCTAATGTTATGTCTGGGTGCGCGAGACTGGCCATATCAGGAAGAACCAAAATACATTGTTATGCGACCTTGTACATGTTTGTGCAGACTGAGCCCAAAAAGGTGAACAACAGAAAATGCAGACAGTGCAAAAGAACTTGGCACGAGCAAAGGGCGAGGGAGGCCCGGCTCAGTGTAACGTGCGCAAAGAAAAGCAGCATGGTAGCCAGGCCTAGGCCAACATAACAAGGCAGGTAACAATCCACAAGACAGGACTGCAGGATGATCCACAGTTGGGACGTATCATAGATGTGTACCAGGAAAGCACCGGAGGCTTTGGCCAGGTAGTGGGGATCCTCAGGGACATAAAACAACAGCAGGCTGCCCATCATGTCAGATCGGACTTCCACATGTCCATAATGGAGTCCAAAATGGACAAACTTGATGAACTCCCGGCCGTGCATAGGGACATACTAGCATGCCTCTGCAAGATATCTGACAACATGACCACACCACCCTGTGTGCCCACTACCTCTGTTGCCACTACATCTGCAACTGCCACAGGGAGGGATGAGGACTCTAGCGGAGAGTCCCCAGCACGTCAGCAGCCTGCACCTGAGGGTCCCCCTAAAAAGAAGAAGAGGGGTCATCCGAAGAAGGACAAGTGAGAGGCAGATGGCCACGCATACCCCCCAGGAAGTGAATACCTGTTCCAGACATCCTCCATTGTGCAAAGCGTTCACCTTGTTGACTGTCGCTAAACTCCCACACATGTGATGGAGGGTCTAAGTTGGACCAATGTCACAACTGACTGTGGACTTAACTCTTGAAATTTCATCTACCAACACTACCAACTCCTCTGTGAACTTTAGATTCCTATCGCACTGTACAGCACTTTCATTTACGTATACTATTTTAACACATGCATGTGAATAAATTCACAATCACATAAAACTTGCTTCTGTTGTGACTAACTTGGTGTGTGTCATGGAGATGATGACCTGCTAAAAGTATACTGTGCATGAAAACTACTACAGCAATGTAAACACAGTTATGTGAGTCATGGTGATGTGACACATATGAGGGAGACACACCACTACGTCAACACGACACATACTTACCATGAACATCTAACTCTTCGCCTACACTTTTGTGTACTGAAAATACAGTGCACATACACAACACCCATCCTGAGTCATTGGCAATCAGCCCACAGGTACAGTATGGTATTGATTGTTGGATGTGTGGACACAGACAAAGCACAGTCCAAAGTGACGCACAGGTTTAATACACAATCACCACATGTGAACTCCACAACATATGGAAGGTAACCTCTCGTGACAGTGAGCACAAAGTAACCAAGTGGTAAACAATGAAAGTCTAGGGGTGTGTGGCACATCATCGGTTTGACAACGACAACTTGCACTCTGTAACAGGAATCCTTGTTTCGGGGGTCACACGTGACCAAACTACAGCCAAAGGACCCTGTGAAGGACAGACATACAACACTATTAACATCACAAAATAACAGCATACATCTGCAATACACATGCCAAACACAAATCTCAAGATACGTGAACACAACCTAGTAATCATGTCAACACTGTTTGGGTGTACATATTAACTTAGAGGACACATCACTGCAAGCATCCTGTCAAGTAGCACACAGCCACACATATGCAGCAACATTGCACCACCTACACATATCAGGACATAACAAAATGTAGACAACACATCACTGTATACTCACAATCATGTGAAAACGTTGTTGATGAGCTGTGTCCGAACATCCCCCTCACCCTCATCATCACTGGCAACATGACCCAGAGCAGGATCCTCCACGGCTGGTGGCTGTTGGTCATCATCATCCTGGATGAGAGCCAACTCCTCCCTCACTTCCAGGTTGTGTAGCATGCAGCACACAATTATAATTTTGCACACCTTCTCAGGGGCATATGGGAGGGCCCCTCCAGTCCTGTCCAGGCAGCGGAATCTGCTTTTCAGCAACCCAAATGTCCACTCAATCACTCTCCTGGTCCGCCCATGTGCCTCATTATAACTAAGGCTTCCGGTTTTCCGTTTAAACTGATTTTTACATATAAATACAGATGGAAACCTTTTTGGTTTTTGTCTGTATTTATATATAGAAACGGGAAAATACTTACAAAATAAATGCTCCTGCCGCCTCTGTGCTCCTCTATAAAATCCGAGACAGAGGTGCACAGGGGATGCCAAAAGAAATCGGAAACTGCTGAATAAGTGCAGCTGAGAGCGCCGTGTCTGCAGAGACCCTCTACCACCCCTCACAGCGGTTGTTAGGCAAGGTATAAATTGTTCGAGCAGTGCAAGCAGCGATGTCCATTAAGAGCTGTGAAAACACCCCAGGACATCGGCTGCAGGCCCAGCAACCTTTTGTTTTGTTTTTTGTAGTGGAGGGGGAAGGAGGTTGATGTGGCAGGGCACGGGGGCAGACATGCCTCCAACAACTATTAGCTGGCAATGACCTGATCAAAAAGGAGCGCATTAAGGACACCATTTTAAAATATAGTGGCTTGTTGAAGGTGGAGCGATGGTCCCATGACCTATTTTACAGTGCCTTATAAACCCAACAGCCGAATTGAGAACATGTTGTCCCTAGTGAGAAGGAGTAATGTGATCTTCCTACCGTAGTAGGGTGGAGAGACGCACTTGAACTAACAGAGGCCTAACTTTGAGTGCCAAGAGCTAGGCCCACATCGGGTGCAGAAATATATTTAAAATTAACAGTACTCTTTTTTTTTTTTTTTAAATGTAGTTGGGATGGCATTTTCAGGTGGAGGCATAGGAGTGTGGAGAGATTGGTGCTTACACCGTGGGGTAATGGGGGTGGTGGTGTGTGAGCTGGGTGGTTGCAGCTCTGAGACGTGCACACAGCCCTGACTTACCCCACGAGGACCGGATCAGTGCCCTGGCCTCCACGTCACAAAGCCCTCTCTCACAGAGTGCAACTGTGCAAGGAGACACTGCGGCCTGGAGAAGAGATAGCGGCATTACCGCCCCCATTCGTGGACCTTACATAACGTTTAAGACAAAAACAATGGCAACAGAGTTCAGGGAAAGAACTCCTAAAATGACATTTCCTATACGGGCTTCCTAAAACCAATGAGTTCAGTAACACATCCTAAATTACCTGGAACCGTGTTCCATACTTGTAATACACAGCAGGGAAAACGTTTTGCGTGCTTCTCTGTGGTAATAGTAGGTTGTTGCATATGATCTCCGGATCTTGTTCGGCCTTATACTACAGATTGCTCTTGTCTCCATAGGCCCTAGGCGCTAGAGAGGTTTTACTTCTCTGGGTAGTGATGGGGAGGGCCTCCCCTCGTCGATCATCCACCAGGCAGGAGAACATGCTTTCCCTCAGTATGGGCATAGGGGTGGAACGATCTGGGGTGGGAGGGCGGCATGCCTCCTCTGTGTATGAAGGAAGTGACCTGCACACTCAAAGGAAGGCAGGGTTGTTCCCAATATGTAAAGTGCACTTAGCATAGGCTCCAATTTTAAAAAAACAGCTAAACATCCTAGTGCATGTGTGCATGTCAATTTGAATAAATGTGGAAAAATACTTGCTTCAGTGGTTTTTTTTCTTGCTACAAAAATAAATGTGGATAAACACAGATAAAATGACCAAAAAATAAATATGGATAAATACAGACGGAAATGTTAAAAAAATAAATACCATAAAACCGGGAGCCCTAATTATAACGTATCTCCGCCGGTGTCACAGAGTTCCTGTGGGGTGTCAGCAACCACGGCATGTTTGGGTATCCTGAGTCACCTACATACAAAAAAAAAAAAACATTTAATGGGTCTGAAAAGAGTTTTAAAAATAATTTACCAAAAACACACAAGGGAAACAGATATTACACACCGACAAGCCAGGCACGCTGGTTCTGCAGCTGTGACATCATTGTTGGGATCCGACTAGTCCACATGATGTAAGCGTCGTGTGCTGAACCAGGGAAACGTGCACACACATGTGAAATTGTCATGTCCGGCAGACATACCACCAGGGCATTGATGGAGTGGAAATGTTTTCTGTTCCGGTATGTCTGCTCATGTGCATGTGGTGGTACCAAAGCCACATTTGTTCCATCTATGGAGCCTATGACATGTGGCATCCTCCCCAGTGCATAAAAGTCACTCTTTATGGCAGTGAATTGTCCTGGGGTTGGGAATTGGATGTATCAGTTCAGGAAATGCAACATCGCCTCCAAAACATCGCAAAGCACACGGCTGAACATGGTCTGTGACATCCCACCAGCAGAAGCCACAGTGTGCTGGAAGGTACCAGTGGCAAAGAAGTGTAGGGCTGCCATCACCTTCACCTTGGGGGGTCAGCGCTGATGGATATGTCTGGCCAGGTTGTAAATGTGGGGCCAACTGCTCCGCCAACTCCTCAATTAGTGGTCTGGTGAAGCGGTACCGTCGGCTGCAGTCACATTCAGCCATGGTTGCAAGGTCTGGGAACGGTCTATGGACAGCTGGTCTCCTGAAGTACATAGGTGAGCAAAGAAAGATTGTCCGTTCCCCTACATATGTGGCAATGACCATGTAAAATACACATGCTACATCATAGCAAGACACAATTACTTGATGTGTGTGCTGTTGGGCATGGACACATATGTCGGATATGTGCCCCTCACCTGACATCTCAGCTCAACATGGTTACACAAGTGCAATGCTGTGCTGTGAACAATCTATGGGGTCTGTCACAGTGCATCTGCACAAATGTCACATTCCAAACACACACCTCAGTGACTAGTAAGGATAGATGTGTTCCCCTCATGACAGGTGCTTTGTCTGTCACACACACAAGGATCTTGTGGTGCCACAAGGACACTGTCATGATGTAGCGTCTGATGTACACGTAACAACACACCCATGAAACACACATGATGTGCTACCAGATTTGTTAGCAGGGCATACATGGATGTCTGTGACATACAGACACAACAGCAACTCACATGGCCAAATCACATGGATGTTTTAAACAATTGACATCTACCACATACAATCAGAGACATGTGTGTAGTACAATACGCACATACTCTGGATTAACACCACAATGCTAGCTCTGGGACACCCTGTGACACACAGTCCATTTCACCTATGAGTCAGGGTGTATGTAACATGTCATCACACAATGTGCACCTTGTACTGTGTACAGAGCTCAGGGTTTGATCTGGAAAGTTGGCACTCACAGTAGTGATGTGCCTCACACACAATGGTTTTTGTCCCCATTAAACATGGCACACCCTGGGAGTGTGTGCCACTAAGTTCCCCGTCCAACATGAAATGTGGAGCCATATACCCACACATGTCATGAAGCCTGAAATTTCATTTCATATACTGTGTGACAGGCTGTATGTTTATTGTAGGGCACCGGAGTCCCTGCCAAGATATTGTGGGTGGCATCCTTTGGCTATTGGCTGCAATGGTGACAGACGCGTGTAAGTTATCAAGAGACGCATCGTACACTTACAGACCAAGCCGTGCGCACGCATTGGCTATTGACTGTAATGGTGACAGACGCATGTTATTTTTCAAAAGACGCATCACACACTTACGGACCAAGCCGTGTGCACGCTTTGGCTATTGACTGTAATGGTGACAGACGCGTGTGATTTTTCAAAAGACGCGTCTTACACTTACGGACCAAGCCGTGTGCACGCTTTGGCTATTGACTGTAATGGTGACAGACACGTGTGATTTTTCAAAAGACGTGTTGCACACTTACGGACCAAGCCGTGCGCACGCATTGGCTATTGACTGTAATGGTGACAGACGCGTGTGATTTTTCAAAAGACGCGTCTTACACTTACGGACCAAGCCGTGCGCACGCATTGGCTATTGACTGTAATGGTGACAGATGCGTGTGATTTTTCAAAAGACGCGTCGTACACTTACGGACCAAGCCGTGCGCACGCATTGGCTATTGGCTGCAATAGTGACAGACGCGTGTGATTTTTCAAAAGACGCGTCGCACACTTACGGACCAAGCCGTGCGCACGCATTGGCTATTGGCTGTAATGGTGACAGAGCGTGTGATTTTTCAAAAGACGCGTTGCACACTTACGGACCAAGCCGTGCGCACGCATTGGCTATTGGATATCATGGAGACAGACGCGGATTTGAAACTTGTAACATTCGTGTTCAGAAAATTCAGTTGGCTCCCTACAACAATGTATCAAAGTATATGGTGTCATGGTGGGGAATATTTGAAAAATGCGGAAGGCGTGTACGGAGCGTGCAATGCAATGGATTGGCCAATTTCAGAAAATGCAAACGTGGTGGACCTATCACTTTGGACGCATGGGACAGATTCTGCCTCTGCAGCACAGATATAAGACTGTTCCCCAGAGACTTCACTTGCCTGCACCACCTGCTACAGCATTACATCTCTGCTACCACTGCTGCTGTCTCTGCATCCTCTGGGTCCTGCAATGGCACGTACTGTGGAGAGGGCCCCAGCTTTCACCGAGGAGGAGAACCAGGCCCTGCTGGACAGCCTCCTTCCACAATACAGCAAGCTGTATGGGAAACCAGGGGAGCACGTGAGTGCGCAGTCCACTGCCTTCCTAATTGTGCATGTTGTCTGACTAGCACTACTAGCATTGTGTTCACCTAGGGCAAGCATGCTCACTGAGTAATTGTAAGTCTCCAAGTGTGTAGATACATGTTCTGTACAGGTACAGTGATGAAAAAGTGTATATTTCCATGTTTTTGATTTCCAGGCACTGTTTTCATGTTGTTAATGCATGCTTGCACACAGGACAACTGCCCATGACCATAGTTGCACTTCCTGCATACATCATATGCCCTTGTGATAACGACATGTATGTCCAACTGTGTGATGGACAAACATGTTGCATGTGTAGTAATGGTGTCTTACTTTGTCATCCTCACAGGTTGATACCCATCAGAAACAGGAGATTTGGCAGACCATCGTCCGGGCAGTTAGATCTGTGGGGGTTTTCAAACACCACATCCGCCACTGCCAGAAGAGATGGCAGGACCTTCGTGGCTGGACCAGGAGGATAGCCAGGGTCCAGCTGAAGCTGTCGCCTCCACGCAGACGGGGCGGACGACGGACACTGACCCCACACATGCTCAGGATTCTGACGGTGGTCTTCCCTGACCTGGATGGGCAGTTGAAGGACAGACAGCAGCAAGAAGGGGGTAAGTTCATGCCTTTTTGGTGAACTATGTCTAACATGCCATTTGCACTCCTTCAGCCTGGTGACACTCCCACAGTTCGTCTGTCTGCTGAGACAAAACTCATGTGGCTAAATTTGGTGATGCCCCATTCTCATCTGATAACCAGGTGTGGCCCTTTCGGGCTGTGACTTGTGTCACTTGGGTTGTGTGTCCTTGCTGTTGGCCAAGGTTAATGTTGGGAACAGCATCTGCCACAGGTGCATCGTTTTGGGCTTCATGGGTGGGGCAATTGCTTGACATGTGTCTGCACATTGCCAGATATCTGACATGTACTCTGTGTGGGCCACACATATGTGTTCTAATTGCTGATCTGGGTCACCATAGGTGTCTGAGGTATTTACCACACACCCATGCATCAGGTAAGACCAATGTTGGGGCCTCTGAAGAATGAACATCATGAGTGTAACACATGCATAGCCACCTGCCTACTGTTCCTGCTAATCACATGTTGCACATGGACCAGGACAGGTATGTCAACTCCGGCCATATGAGACACTCTGTCCTCCCAATCCTGTGTGTGAGCCATCATTTTGACGATTGTGAAATGTGCAATCAGGTGTCTGCCTCTGTGTCATTGTGTATTGGCATAGCTTCTTGGACTTCAAGAGTGTTTAAATGTTTAGGATGGACAGCCATCTGATATGTGGCTGTTGGATCTGCACATGGGGCAAAACATAGGTGTGTGATTACTTGAGTGTGCCTAATGGTGGATTCAACATTAATGTGCAAGCAGCTTTGCACCAGACAGAATGGGTCCATTGCCAGGATGGGTACGAGGGGCATGGTTGACTGGCAGACTGACAAGTGCCTGCTTCACATATGTGTCAGTCATGTTAGCAATGGTTCTCATATGATGCCAGGGCTTGCTCTGTGATGTGCTGCAAATACAGTCATGTGTCAGCTCAATACAGGTGACTAATGTGAATCTGTTTTTCATCATTGTTTGCAGCATCATCTACGGCTACTGGAGGAGACAGCTCCACGGACCAAGAGGAGCCGCAGAGCCAGACTGGGTCTGCTGTGGAGGAGGCGGAGGGACCCAGTGGCACGGAGGGTGAGGGGAACCACACTGAGGGACACTCAGCTACAACCACCTCAGCTGAGGAACACTCCAGCTCCAGTGAGGACTCCCTTGTGGAGGCGGGTATCAGCAGACCACAGACAACAGCTAGCATGTCTGTCCCCGCCACCACCACCATCTCCACCCTCCCAGATGCTCCCATCCCTGATGTCCGTGGAGGCTCCCGTGTCAGGGAGCATGTCTCCTTCAGTCCAGGCACCGCACCCCCTGCCTCTGTCTCCCCTGCTGCCCTAAGTGTGGAGTCTGTGGACTTGCTTAAGCAGATCCATGTAGGGCAGACATCGATGCTGAGTGTCTTCCATGCTCACACCGGTCTGTTGACACAATTGGTGTCCTTCATGGAGGGCTTCTCAGCAAACATGTCTGCTCGACAGCGGAGCAATCAGTCCATGGCCTCCTCACTGACGGCAGCAGTGTCCCTCCTCCAACAGTCCCTCACCCCTCCTACCTCTGCCCCATCCACAATCCCCACTACCCTACCTGCCCAACGCACACTCACACAGGCCCAGGCACGCACATCAACAGACCCAAGCAGCACACAGCAACGCATGCCAAAGTCAAGACGCGCAAGCTCGAACACTAGGGGGCTGATAGCGCACACACAGGGGATGGGGCACAGACACACAGACAGGCATCCACAACCACTCCACAGTCCTCAGATACCTCTCCCTCCAAAACCCCTTCCCTTTCCTCACCTGCAACCCCACCTTCCCAGAAGCTCTTCCTCTGTGACCTTGGCCTCTTCCTCACAGATCCATCTGATCCAACTCACAAGGGGAAGAGGAAGTCACCACACACAGAGGGGAGTTCCCCCGCCATACGGACACCCTCCCCCAGGAGCAGGAACACTGAGGCCCCCACCCGCAAATCCCCCCAGACCAGGAAGAGCAAGACCCCACCACAATCCCGCACTTCTACCACACAGTCTCTGTCCTCCAGCCCCCAGGCCACCACTCCAACGGTTCCCCCGCCACACCCTGCCCCAGGTTCACCCACACACAGGTACACCATCCCCAAAATGATTAGGCCCTCCCCCCTGCCACATGCACTTCCACCCCACCTCACAACCTCTGCCTGTTCCTGCGGCTGCTGTGGAGACCGTGTCCACCCCATCTGTCCTGCATACTTCATCTGAGCCCCAAACCACTCCTTTGGACTTTGGTGGTGATGGCGCCCACTGTGTCAGACACCTCCACTGCAGTTGCCACTGACACTCCTGCACCCACCACCCCTCCCCTGCCCCACACTGCTATCCCCTGATCATGTCCCTGCGGTTCCTGGCCTGCCCTGATGTATGCCCCTCCAAGGGGAGATGTCCCCTGTCCGTAGCAGTGCAGGCAAGCAATGTGTGACAGCCAGTCATATGTCACACACAATGGACTATTGGAATGGACTGGCCATTGGCCTTTGGATGATTCATGAGTTCACAAAGTTTTTTTGGCAAGCTGAATAAAGCTGTTTTCTGTTGATTTTGTCGTTTTGCATTGAATGTACATGATGTTGCTGATGGGTGTCATGAAGTTGCTGTTGTGATACTTTTTTGTTGCTAATGATTGATTTGGTGATGTGATGGACTCCATGTGGTCCATGGTATATGTGTCCTATTACGGTATGTATCCATGTCATCCTTTGCTGCAATTTGAGGGTGTCATGATCCCAATATTTTGGCGCAGGGAGTGTCACCTTTTATTCACAACTTCACATCTGTGGCTTGCACCGTTGCACATATGTTGGGCTTACATTTGTGCACATTCTGAATTTTCCTGACTGTGGGCACATCTCCACTGGACATGCAGGTTTGGGCATCAATGGTGAACAAGTCATCTGTGTCATCAGTGCAACTTGCTATACATGTGTATTGAGTATGTGCAGATGACTTAAGAGACACTCCTGTACACAGGCTGATGTGACCAGAGCTTTCAGTGTGCTGTAATTATTGGCTCACTGACCAAGTTTTATGCCGACATGACAGGGCCCTGCACAGACAACGTTTGGCACACCTGACCTTCCGCAGGAGTGGAGCCACCTCATGGCAGTGTGTCATTCAGTAAAATTGCCTGAGCCCATGGTGTATGTTCTGTGAGCATGTCTCTGTGTGTTCCCTTCCCTTTTTATACACAGCCTGTATCCCCTACAGATTTTCCTGTTTGTGATACTTGCTAAGTTGTCCTGTGTTCATCCAACATCTTTGACCTGGGTTTTCGGGGATATAGGTGCATGGCAAACTACTGGTCATTAGGGTGTCATCCCTAGCTGTGTTTGTTTTGAGGGCCTGGGATGTGGGCAAACGCACGTGGGACATATTCAGGTTTCCCCAAGGCACTTTTGTGTTTCCACAATCAGGTAGCTTTCTCTATGTGGTTTCTGTCTGTGACTGGGTCACTTGTATGTGTGTGTGACTGCTCCCACTCCTCAGATTCGAAGCTGCAATGTTGGAAGGTGTCAACATGTGTTCTTTGTGGGTCTCCTTGGGTTTGTCATGGGTCTGGGACTGTGGCAGGGATCCCAATGATTCAGATACATTTCACATCATGCACATGTACCGCATACTGTGCAGTGTGGCAGACATTCACAAGGGTTGTTGACTGGCCATGTGTGATGAGTTTGTGCACCTTAGATCCCCCCCACCACCCCTGGGATTGTCATAGGTGCATGTGCAATGTCACCAGTCCATGTGGGGTTAGCTGATGCACATTGGTGCAGATCAAGGTGTGTGGTGTTAAGAGTGGCCAAATGTGAGTTGTGTCATGGCTAGGCACTTATCTACATTTTGGCCTTGGATGACAGGCCATGCCCAGTGATTTGTGTTTGTGTAAGTGTGATGGGAGTTGGTCTGTCAAGACACATGACCCAGTGTGCACAGGTGACTGTGCTCCACAGTATGGGCAACATCCAAATTTGTCATCACAGAGTCATTATCATACAGGCTACTGTTACCACAATGTAGGGTCCTTGAGGGTACTGATGGAGTGGGTCTGTCCCTTGCTGTGTTGGTTGCTGTTCCGCCCAGCTTGTGTCACATGAGTCTGTTGTAATCCCACTCATCTAACACTGCCTGATTGCCCACAGAGGGGTACCCAATTGATGTGTTACCTTAGTATGGCACTGTGTACACATATGTGTCTTTGGAGTTCAGCACCCCCTCATGTGTTGTGTACCAGCCTGGGGACACTGACACACACACATGTTGGGTTTGATATGTAGTGTGTGGCTGCCTGTTTGTGTTTGTGCATCTGCGCCAATGCATTGGTATGGCTTTTGTGGGCCATTGGCTGGATGTTGTTTGGGGGTTTTTCCCTACTGTCCCTGGGTCTCCTACCTCATCAGTCTGCACATTCATTATGGTTGGTATGTCCCATTGCTGCCATGGTATGGGACTTGGTCACCTAATATCTACAGTCTTCACAGGATTCCTTAGTTTGTGTGTCTGTTCGTGCAGATATGTGTGTATGCATTGTGAGGGTCACATCTTACATTGTCTAATTGGACACTGGAGGCATTGTCAGCCCCCATGGGCGATGCTTGTCTGCACATGGCAGAGGGTATTTTTTTCATACACAACAATCTTTCCATCAACATATCTATGTTTGTATGGCACACAACCACTACTTTGCCACTACATTGCTTGTGGTGTTCGGACCAGGATTCATACATGCTGGTTTGCAGATGCTGCTATTTTTATGACCACACTCACCTTTTGGTCACGGTAGTGAGAGGGGGTTTAAACCCCATTACCACAATGTTCCTATAATGCTGGATCTTTGAACCCCACACTCACCTTTTGGTCACTGTAGTGTGGGGGGATTTAAACCCCATAACCGCAATGTTCCTGGGATGCAGGAGTTTTGAACCCAACACTCACCTTTTGGTCACTGTAGTGAGGGGGGGGGTTTAAACCCCATTACCACAATGTTCCTAAAATGCTGGATTTTTGAACCCCACACTCACCTTTTGGCCACTGAGGTGGGGGGGGGGTTTAAACCCCATTACCACAATGTTCCTGAAATGCTGGAGTCTTGCACCCCACACTCACCTTTTGGTCACTGCAGTTAGGGGGGGTTTAAACCCCATTACCACAATGTTCCTGAAAGGCTGGAGTCTTGCACCCCACACTCACCTTTTGGTCACTGCAGTTAGGGGGGGGGGGTTAAGCCCCATTACGATACTGTTACGGTAACTGCTTGGGGTTTAACCCTCACATTCACCTTTAGGTCGCAACTGTGATGGGAGTGACATTATGTTTTCCCTTTCAGTGTCACTGTTGCAGGCAGTTGACACGCAATACACAATCTTGCCATGATGGTAGGGGGGGTGTTTTGTCTACAACCCCTATGTGTGGGACTGCTGGTGGTGATAGGCATCCACCCCCCTATGTGTGTGAGTACTGGTAGTGATAGTCATCCCCCCATGAGTGGGGACTGCTGGTTGTGATGGGCATCCAGCCCCCTATGGGCTGGATAATGGTGGTAGTGATAGCCATCCCCCCCAATGAGAGGGGGGTACTGTTAGTTATAGGCATCCAGCCCCCTATGAGTAGGGAGTACTGTTAGTGATAGGCATCCAGCCCCCTATGAGTGAGGAGTACTGGTAGTGATAGGCATCCACCCCCCTATGTATGTGAGTACTGGTAGTGATGGGCATCCACCCCCTATGTGTGTGAGTACTGTTAGTGATGGGCATCCCCCCATGAGTAGGGACTGCTGGTAGTGATAGGCATCCACCCCCCCTATGTGTGTTAGTACTGGTAGTGATAGGCATCCACCCCTATGAGTAGGGAATGCTGGTAGTGATAGGCATCCAGCCCCCTATGAGTGAGGAGTAGTGGTAGTGATAGGCATCCACCCCCTATGTGTGTGAGTACTGGTAGTGATGGGCATCCACCCCCCTATGTGTGTGAGTACTGGTAGTGATAGACATCCACCCCCTATGAGTAGGGAATGCTGGTAGTGATAGGCATCCAGCCCCCTATGAGTGAGGAGTACTGGTAGTGATAGGCATCCACCCCCCTATGTGTCTGAGTACTGGTAGTGATAGGCATCCACCCCCCTATGTGTGTGAGTACTGGTAGTGATAGGCACCCCCCCCCATGAGTGGGGACTGCTGGTTGTGATGGGCATCCAGCCCCCTATGTGTGTGAGTACTGGTAGTGATAGGCATCCCCCCCATGAGTGGGGACTGCTGGTTGGGATAGGCATCCACCCCCCTATGTGTGTGAGTACTGGTAGTGATAGGTATCCACCCCATGAGTGGGGACTGCTGGTTGGGATAGGCATCCAGCCCCCTATGTGTGTGAGTACTGGTAGTGATAGGCATCCCCCCCATGAGTGGGGACTGCTGGTTGGGATAGGCATCCACCCCCCTATGTGTGTGAGTACTGGTAGTGATAGGTATCCACCCCCCTATGAGTAGGGAATGCTGGTAGTGATAGCCATCCAACCCCTATGGGTTGGGCAATGCTGGTGGAGAGGGATATCCGCCCCCTGTGTGTGTGTTGCATTTAGCTGGTTTGTGACGTTTGTTTGTGTGGTGGGTGTCTGACTTACCGTCTGCGACATACGCGTGGGTTCCTGTTGTTGATCCTGTCATAGATGTACAGTACAGGGATGATCTGCGCGATCGGATTCATGGTTGGTTCGTCTCGTAGGCGTTGATCGTTGGTTCGTCTCGTATGCGTTGATAGTTGGTCCGTCTCGTAGCCTTAGATCGTGTTGTGGCGCGAATCGGACCTTACATACTGCTCTTCCAGATGTTGAGACGTGCTGGAGGTGGCGACACATTCGGCGCGTAGGAAGTACGCATTGTACTTGGCCTGCCGGAAACTGCTGTGAAATAGCTTCCGTGCGACTCTATTCTGCGTTTTCGGACCAGGCTCTTACGGGAAATGTGGCTGGAATCGAAGCGTACGTGGCGATCGGGATTTTGACACATTTGCACAACGTACTTCATCGGCCGGACGGACCGGCGCCCGGAACTCGTCGGGCGGAAGGTAACGCTACGGACAGCTCTCGGAGGGCTGTCCGAGCGAGATCGGAATCGGCCCCTTAGCGTTGACTTTTGCAGGTGTCTCCATAGACATTGGTTAAAATGGTAATAGCAACCTTGGATTGCTGTATGTGGGTAGGATTTAAGTATAGAATTAATCATGGCTTGTTCAAGATCTATAATTATTTTTTGAGGAAAATAATTATTTGTTTTTTGTTTTATTTGGTTTAGAATTTCAAGGTAGGTAGATTGTTGTTTATTGGGGAGTACGGTATAGATAAATGGAATATTAGTATTTTGAAATATACCATGGACTGTGTACAACTGATAAAATGGTTTGGGACAAATTTTGAAAGTCCCATCCATCATCCAGGTGTCGCATTGTTGTAATTTAAGTAAATAGCAAACATAATGATTCTTTTATCTTTGCATTTATTATCAAATAGTATAAATGGTTCATTATTGTGTGTTATTCTTAGTTCAGGGGAATCTCTACCTCTTGAAAGGTTTTAGGGGCACGTGTTGAAGTTGTAGTGGCTTTCTTTTGTCTAGCTATTGTTCTCTTTAATGAATCAATAGAGGGTAATTGGCTAGATGCATGTTGGGGTACTGTTAGTAACTGTTGTTTTAGTATTTCGGTGGTGGGTCTATCTGTACTAGTGATAGCTTCTTTTATTGTTTTACAGATACAACAGTGGTTTCTTGTGTTATAGCTCTTCCATAACATTTGTTTGAATAATATTTGCTGCATTTCCAAAAGACTTTTAAACCAGTTTGTTTTTCTTGTGTATATACATAACCCATGTAACATAATAACATTTTCCCTTTTTGAGACGTAATAAATTGTGCGCCTTCTGTCATGGTGGTCTTTTTAGTGCTAAGGAAAATATATATAAATATTAATTAAAATAATACAGTATAGTTTCTGAGTAAATAAAGATATATTGCTTTGTATATACTTACAATGTTGCTGTAAAAAAAAATGCTGTTGCATTTTTTTCAAACTTGGATTTTCGTTTTGTTGAAGATGTTTCTGTTGGGAAGACAAAATAAAAATGTAATATTTTTGTTGTATTGTGTTGTAGGTGGTGGGGATATTGTGAGTAAGTGGGTCTTTGGGTTTGTTTTTAGGGAGTTGTTTAATATAAAAAAATAATATACTTACTTTCTTAGTAACTTTATTGTTGACGCTGCTGTAGTATTTTTTGCTGCTTTAAAAGATATCTGTAGAGAAGATATAAGTTTAAGAGAATTATGTTTTATATATATTTTTTGGTGAAGACTATAAGTAGTGTTATATTCTAAATGCAGTTTTACTTACTTAGTGCAGTTCCAAAGCTTTTTCTGTAATGTAAATCTGCGTTCTGGAAGTAATCCGGCAGAGTCTCCTCTTCTTTTTCTTGTAGGGTTGAAGTGTAAATTAAATATAAATTTTCGTTGTTTATATAGTGTTGATTTAATTGATAGTTTTATGTTATTGGTGTATTTTATTAGTGTGAGGTTTTCATTCGTTGTTGTTAATTTTTTTTTTTGTTTTGTGCAGTTGGTTTCCCTATATGGGAAACGCTAATTAAGAATTTGTTAGTACTCATTTTTTTTTTTTAACTGATTTCGTTAGTTAAGTATGTTTAACATTGCTTTTAATGTTGAATGCTGTATGTGTTATATTTAATAATATTTGAATTATTATTTACTAGTGTGTTTTGTTATTATTCTATGCTTGTATATGTTTATATGTTATAATAAGATCGTATTATATTTATAATGTGTGTAGAGAGTGTTTATAGTGTAAAAATAGATTTTGGTGTAAAGATATGTTGATTTTATTCATTTTTAAATAGTCTATATTGGTATTAAAACGATAATTTTGCTGTCTATATTTTAACTTTCGATATTTATGACATTTTGTATATTTTTTAAGAAATGTCGATATTTTCTAATACGATATTTGTGTGTTCGATAATGTTTAAAACGATATTTTTTATTGACGATAATATGGTTTCGATATTTGTGTATTTTTTTTAAATAAGTATTGCTCGTCGATAATAATGTTATCAATATTTTATTGCCGATATTTTGGTATGTCGATATTTTGTCTGTCGATATTATGTCAGTGATCCGTGAAAAAATAGGTGCCGGGGCTCTCATCAGGAGGCAGCTTGCACCAGCTCCTATTAGTCCAGGGGCGGCTCCTCCATGTGGGCGGAGGAGGGTCGCCCTACTGCTTTCTCGCAGTGCGGGAAGCAGAAACATAAAATGGTATTAAAAATACCATTTTATGTTTCTGCTTCTTGCACTGCGAGAAAGCAGAAGTGTTTGGTTGGGGGAGGGCGGGTGGGAGGGTCTGGACTAGGGCAGGGGAGGAGTAGCTTGCCCACTGCTGAGGGCGCTGACTGTCATGCGCACTCTGCCTTCTCTCCATGTAGGCTGCATGCAGCCTACGTGGAGAAAATGGCCTCCCCATAGGCGCCTGGCTGGGCGCCGTCCCACCCAAACACAATGCTGCCATTGCAGCATTGTGATTGGCTTAGGGGAGGGAGGCTGCCTGCTTCCTGTTCAGGAGAGGAGCAGAGAAGCAGAGACAATGCGGGACTGGGCCGGCGAAGGTAAGTAAACTTTTTTTTAATTAAACCTCCCACCCCCGCGTGACCCCAGCACGTCCCCTCGCCCCCCCCACACACCCACCCGTGAGTCATGCCGGCCTATATTAGCGCTGCCTATAACAGAACTAACTACTAACCATGAAACACTACAAGTGGAGAGAGGATGTGGCGTAACGGCCAGAGCTGCTGACTTTGGAGCTGGGGAAACAGGTTTGAGTCTTGGAATAGGCTCAACATACTGTGATTCTGGGCAAATCACTTAATCTCCCCGTGCCTACAAAAAATGAGTGTCTCCTTACTTAACTGGTGAACATGAAAAGCGCTCCAATTCCAGCACTGAGTTTGCGGCGCCGGTGGTGATGATTAAGTGCTGGTGCCGAGCACCGGAAACCAGCGGCTCAAATTAAGCACTGCCTCTTCCCGTAATTAGTATATCCTCCTTGAAAATGAAAACTGATGACATTTCAGACAAAATGACTGAATGTCTGAAAAAATATTTGAAGCTGATGTTTGAGCAATTTTTGAGCTTGGTAGATTTATTGCTGATTTTGGTTCCTTTGTACCAAATTACATTTATTGTTGTTTGCTATTTCACAGCTTCCATGGTAGCATTTCATCATCAATACACTGAGAAAGCTTTTTCATACTATTACTGCTGGTTTAGACCCCTGCATGTGAGATACTATGGGGCTAATTTACAAGCTCCTTTCTTCACCGGTGCATCACTTTTTGTGACGCCCCTGCGACACAACCTGCTGTCCCATATTTACAAGGACACGTAAAGCCACCCTGTGTGGCTTATCGTGTCCTTGTAAATATGGCCCATTTGTATGCAACACTTTGCATGAAAGGGGCGTGCCATGGGTGTTGCTGTGGGTGTTCCCACGCAACACTCATGGCTTCTGCCGCATTTCTAAATTAACGAGAAATTGTAAACTTGGAAATGCGTGAGAATGCTACGCCTCCCCATGGGAGGTGTAGAGATGCGCAAAGAGGAGAAATGTTTTCATTTCTCCTCCTTTTTTTCCTCTTTCTATGCGTGCTGCATTCTGCAGCACACATACAGAGAGGAAATTACTTATTGTGATTGTATTTGTGCAGGAAGGTGTCCCTTCCTGCACAAAAACAATCATCCTCATGACACAGGCACCCTTACACCATGGTGCAAGGGTGCCTGCGTCGATGCATGGCAGCTAATTGTGCATCAGCGCAGGGGAGAGCAAAGGGATACTCATATCTTTGTAGATATGACGCATCCCTTTGCTTCAGAATTTATGCAGTGTGGCGCAGCCAAATGGTTTGCGGCACCATGCTGCGCTAAGTACTCGTAAATAAGGCCCTATGATCTTTAGGTAATTGAGCAGTACCATTGTACGATGAGCTTTTAAGATTTTTCTAGCTCCGCCCTTTACAGACTGTGTTTGGGAACTATGTATAACATTTGATTTGTTCGCAGTGCCCCTTCTATGTAGAGTCTCATCCATAAGGTCTGACTGAGACGCATTAGAAATGAAAAAAGATGCCAGAATCTTTTTGAAAACGAGAGGCCATGTGACCGTGCATAGCATAAGTTGCCTAAGTGCCTGTGATACATACAGCTCTTTAGCAAACATTTAGGAGACATTATGACATTTTTTGCAGTTTTCTTGCGGTGGGTGTGTCCCTGCACCCGTCGAGATGGTAAGATTTGCCCGGCACACTTCAGTAGTGCTGGACTATTCTAATACTGCCAATTTTAAAGCGTCTGGGTTTTTAACCCATGTATGTCAAGATTGTGCAATGAAGCCGATGGAAGGTGGTCAGCGCAAGGTGGTCAGTGCAGTGAGCATTGTTGCCATATTGGGGTATTTCCTGCACAAATGGGTGGTATTTTTCCGACTCCTGCTTAAAAAAAATCAACTGGTGGGTGACGTTTTTGGGCTTATTTATGTCCATTATATGGGTTTTTAGGTCTCGACCTGCACCAGCGCTTGCGCTGGTCTGGCCGAGAGTTTTAGTAAGCGGGTTTTGGAAGTGCAAACCCACTGGCTTTCGGCTGGCGACCAGCTTGCGTTCACGATGGCGTGCACGCGCCATCCATTCCTCACATCGCTGGCGAGGCGCCATCTGCCTTTCCTCCCCCTCCCTCACCCCTCCTCCCCTCCCTCACCAGAGAGCGCGTTTCTTGGCCGCGCGTCTTGTTTAAATCTAGCCATACCTCCTATTTGCTAAGCATCATTTATCTTTACTAATAACATATTGCTCTGGAGTAATACCTGACCCTTTTAGGGCCAAACGGGTTATCTCATAGGATATGCAAATCTGCCTATTGAAACAGATCTCCGGACTCCACACAGCCACCCTCGATTATGGAAATGTTCAACAAGTGATTGTCGCTTACATATGTGCCTCGGCGGAGCTCGCTGATAATTAGCAAGGCATGTAAAGACACATCCGTGAAAGTCCGCGCTGACAGAAGCACACGCTGATGAATCTCTATTAATAGTTAATGACGCATGTCTAGGAAAAGCCAGTGGCTGAATTCTTTCTCTTTAAAGGGATGTGTTTTGTTCTGCTTCAGTTGGTCAAGCTTCCCCCCCCCCTTGTTGCCCTCCGCTCAGCGGTTTGTATTCAGAGCCAGGGTGAAGTAATTAAATTCCTACGTCCTGAATACGGAAGGCAGGAGTCTTCTGCCCTGAGCCGAGAGGCAGCAGGCGGCTGTAACTGTGCCCACAGCGCTGTCCGCCAAGGGCTCCCCTTCAAGCCACTTCTGGCGTTGTTTAAGATGACCGTTTTATGAGACTTTTATCACGTTCTAATGGGACTCCTCTGGTCCGAATACAGCGCACAAGCTTGCTAGGTGTTTTTACAGCATTTAGTCACTCCCCTTTACTTCCCGTAACGGATTACATAGCTGCGTTTTCTACAAGACTTGCCTGTTTAAATTTGCATCCTATTTCAAACTGCAAAGGTTCAGTAAAGTGCATGTAATCATGTTTGTTTGCTAATATTACCGTGGGTTTGCGTTTCATCCAGCGAGAAACTGCGTCAATCAAGAACACCTGATTGACATTCTAAATGTGCCCGATGCCTAAACATTTTGTATTGTATTTTGTGTGTCTTTTGTATTCCTACCGACCAAAACCCGTAAGGCGCTTAATCCTTCAGAATTCCTCATTTTCCTCTAGATTTTTACATGGAAATTTCGGCTGCTTTGAACCTTCTTGTGAAAGTAACTCCTGTGTGTGGAGGGGGGGGACTGCTGTTATAGGCTCCGTGCCGGCTTCCATATGACCGGTTATTTACCTGTATAACAGGTATTTTGATATCTCAGCTGGTAAAAAATATTAGAAAAATCACATCAAGCCGGTATTTTTCCCCTCATCATTCCATATTTTAATCAGAAAATGAAAGAAGAAAACACTTTAAAATGTGTCTGCAGCTGCTCTATTGCCCCCTGAGTGATAATTAAAGGAAACAAACATAACAGGAGTATTTGTAAAGTGCATGTTCACCCAAGGGTATCTTGGTGCTGAATAACAGATGTTTATTGTTAACCAACTCTCATTTTATTGACCTCAGAATGAGGAAAGGCTGAATAGGCCCACAGGGATTTGAACCTGTGACCATGAGGTCAAACACAGCGCGTAGAGTGAACACATTAGTACACTAAGCCGCCCAACCCACCCCAACTGGCTGGACATAAAGGTAATGTTAACAAGCATTGGCATAGCCAATAGGTCTCGCTTTCGGGACCTTATAAGTATTTAGTTATGCAGCACAATATCCTTGGTGCAACAACATCAACTGTTGCATGGCTAAACACTTATAAGGTCTCAAAGGCGAGACCTATTGGCTATGCCAATGCTTGTTTAAGGTGGGGTGGCGCCCCTTCAATTAGCGTTTATACACAATTGTAAGTCGCACAAAAGATGTCACACACACTGTCACTGCACCAATGAGCTAGCTGCCGTGTCTTTCCTTTAGCCTGCCCAACCCATCCAGCTCAAGATGCAGCTGCAGGGACTAGTGGTGTCTCACAAGCTTCACATGTGAAGCGATGATACATGCGCCGCTGTCTTGTAATGTATCAAATACTGACTCCACCCCGACAACATATTTGAAGTGTGTTGACTTGCCCCTTACCCTAAACCCGCCCCCACTCATCTTTTTAACAAGTCCTTGTTGATCCAGTCTCCTCCCCACATGTGGTCTCAATGTGCGTAAGGGAGACAACGCGTGCTACTTTTTTGACTGCCCAGGTGCCTGCCCTGTTCGAGCAGCATTGCATGGCACTGTAGATGTGCCACGGAGCACACAATGTGAGTTACTGTTCCTGTCTCCGCAAGCCTCATCTCCAAGTGAGTGGCTGGGATTGAGGTAGCAGCTAATATGGCTTTTTGAGAATTGTTCATGCTGCATTGCCAAAAGGAAACAGTTCTGATTGCTGCTTCTCTATTACTTATAGCTCATCTCAGAGCTAGCTGTCTCTGTATGCTGGTTGAGCTTTGTCAGAGGCAATTATATGAAGTCCTAAGACCTTAAAACGTCAGTCTGTTTTATATTCTGCTATCATAACTTAATTCAAATTTATGTTTGAGATTTACTTAGGCTGCGAGCAAATGTGGCATGCACGCTGTGGTTTCCACAGCAATGGACTCTAGAGCACAGAACTTGCTGCAGTGGAAACCATGTGGCTCGACGCCAGTGGTGTCAGCAGTGTTGTTAGTGCAAGAGCCATCAGTGAGAGGACCGGCTAATCACTCATGTTCACATAGGGAGTGCAAACTACTCCTCTCCCTGCTCTGAGAGCAGCCTCGCCCCACAAAGATGCCTCAACGGGAAAAAATTAAATGATAATAACCTCGAGTTATTATCATTTTACTTTTCCTTTTTTACACTGAATAAAGCAGTGGGGTGACGCTCCTCCGCCTTAGCAAAGGAGCCGCCACTGGTGTAGAGTGCAGTGGTGTGGAGTGCAGTGGTGCAAAATAGATTAGAGTGGCGTAGAGTGGAGTGATGTAGAGTGTAGTGGTGTATCAGAGTGGGGTTTATAGTGCAGAGTAGAGTGCAATGGCGTAGAGTGCTGTGGCATAGAGTGCAGTGGCATAGAGTAGAGCGGCGTTCAGTTTAGTGGTGGAGAATGCAGTCTTCCTGGTTAGAGTGTCGTACAGTGCAGTGGTATAGAGTAGAATGGTGCAGTGTAGAGTGGGGCAGAGTGCAGTGACGTAGAGTGCAATGGTACAGAGTTGCATAGCGCGCAGTGGCGTAGAGTGTTGCAGAGTACAGTATAGTGGTGTAGAGAGCAGTGGTGCAGAGTAGTTGGCGTAGAGTGCAGTGGCATAGAGTGCATTGGTTTAGAGCAAAGTGATGCAGAGTGGATTGATGTAGAGAGGAGTGGCGTAGAGTAGGGTGGTGTAGAGTGGTGCAGCATAGAGTGGCAGGTGTAGAGTGGAGTGACACAGAGTTGATAAGAGTGCTGTAGAGTCTATGGCATAGAGTACAATGACATAGAGTGCAGTGGCGCAGAGTAGATTGTTTCAGAGTGAAGTTGTGTAGAGTGGAGTGCTGCAGGGTAAAGTGCAGAGGCATAGAGTAGTGGCGTAGAGTGCATTGGAGTGATGTTGCAGAGTGCAGTGTTGCAGAGTAGAATGGCACAGTGGAGTAGTGCTGAGTAGAGTGGAGTGGCCAAGACTGGATTGGTGTAGAGTGCAGTGGCAAAGAGTGCAGTGGTGCATAGTACAGTGGGCTAGCGTACACTGGTTCAGAGTAGAGTGATCCAGAGTAGAGAGGCGTAGAGTGCAGTGTCAGTGTAGTGTCAGTGTCAGTGTAGTGCGAAGCCAATTAGAGTGGCATAGATTGGATTGCAATATAGTGTAGTGGCATAGAGTGTAGTGACGTAGAGTGCTTTGGTGGTAAGTGCATTGGCATAGAGTGTAGCAGAGTTGTGTTGAGTGGTGCAGAGTAGAGTGGCGCAGATTAGAGTGGTGTAGAGTTCAGTGGCAGAGTGAAGTGTTGCAGAGTAGAGTGTTGTAGAGTGCAGTAGTGAATAGTAGAGTGGCGTAGAGTGCATTGGAGTAGAGTGCAGTGGTGTAGAGTGTTGCAGAGTGGAGTATAGTGGCATACAGTGCAGTGGTGCAGAGCAGATTGGCATAGAGAGCATTGCATATAGTGCAGTGGCGTAGGGTACAGCAGCATAAAATGGAGTAGTGTAGAGTGGAGGGGAATGGCACAGGGTAGATTGCAGTGGTGTAGAGTGGAAAGACACAGAGTGAAGGAGAGTGGCGTAGAGTGCAGTGGCATAGAATAGAGTGCCATAGAGTGTAGTGGCGTAGAGTGCAATGTTGCAGAGTAGATTAGAGTGGCTTAGAGTGGATTGGCATAGGATGCAGTGGCGCAGACTGGAGAGATGTAGAGTGTAGTGACGTACAGTGAAATGGCGTAGAGTGCAGTAGAGTGGTGTAGAGATGAGTACTGTAGAGTGCAGTGTTGCAGAGTAGAGTGGCAAAGAGAGGAGTGGTACAGAGTAGAGAGGAATGGTGCAGGGTAGAGTGCAGTGGCATAGAGTGCATTGGCGTAGAGTGGCGTAGAGTACAGTGTAGTGACATAGAGTGCAGTGGCAGAGAGTTCAGTGGCAGAGTAGACTGCTGTAGAGTGCAGGGCACACATCAGCTTCCTGATAGCGTACCACTTTACTCAAAACCTATGGATTCTACGCCACTGCACTCTACGGCAATCTACTCTGCAACACTGTACTTTTTGCCACTTCACTCTAGGCCACTGTACTCCACTCTACGACACTCTAGGACACTCTAGGACACTGTAGGACACTCTACGACACTCCACGAAACTATACTCTATGATGCTCAACTCTATTAAACTCTACTCCTCTCTATGCCACTCCACTCTACAACACTGTACTCCACTCTATGCCACTCTACAACAGTACTCCACTCTATGATGCTCTACACAACTCCCTCTATGCCGCTCCATGGTACTTTACTCCATTATGTTATACTACACACTACTCCACTCTGCTCCACTCCACTACTCCACTCTATGACACTCAACTCTACAACACTTAACTCCACTCCATTCCATCCCACTCTCCTACACTACTCCACTCTGTGCCATTCCACTCTACAACAATCTACTCTGCTCTGTGCCACAATAATCTACAACACTCTACCCCACTCTACACAACACCTTCTATGCCACTCCACTCTGTGCTAAACCACTCCACTCTACTCTATGCCAATCCACGCTATCACACTCTACTCTACTCAACTCTGCACCACTCCACACCCTTCCACTCGGCGACACTCTAATTCCTCCACAACGCTCTACACCACTCCACTCTACTCCACTGTAAGCCCCTCCATGACACTCCACTTCACTCCAGTCCATGCTAATCAACTTTGCATCATTCTGTGACTCTGTATGCCACTCCATACCATTCCACTCTACTCTACTTTACAACCCTTACTTTTAGCCATGCTGAACAGCAGCCACGCTGGTGTACAACGTGGCTCAAACATATATTAGCTAAGCCAATAGCTCTTGCATAGGCGAGACCTACTGGCTCTGCCAATGCTTGCTCCTTAAAGGAAACAGGACTGTATTTAAAAAGAAACAATTACTTTTTTTGTTGTAGTTAGCAGTGATCCCGTGGACCACTGCCTAGTCTTCAACACACTTTTTTTTTACATTCACAAAGGGAATGGTGTACCAAGAGGACCCTTTCCCATTTGCGAATGCATTACTATCTCTTGTCAGTAAAATATCAATGTTTTGTGACCCGATTTCAACCACAAAACTTTGATACACTAGATAGTAATTCAGTATTTGGAAAGGACGCCTACAGCACGCCACTTCCAAATACCAAATTGGTACTCATTTGTAATCCCATTTTAGGAGTCGTGAAAATCTTTCAGACTGCTAAAAAGGGTTGAATAATTTAAATAAAGCTTTTTAACTGACACAAATGCTGGATCAAAGCATTTGCAACAATTAATATGCTTAGTACATCTAGCACCAAGTTCCAGGGCTAAAATGTTCCCTCTGGGCCATATCTAGTTCTGTTGTCTGTCCACTCCAGTGACTTACCCACCTTGTTAGAGGTTCTGTGAAGGTAGGTATTATAGCACTCGCTACTTTTTCTTTGGGCCATGTGGCAGTAGGTGGTTACTCAGCAGTATGTGTGGGAGATACTGATATTTCCCGTTTGTGTTTCAAAGTTTGACTATTTTCGATATATTTTTTTCTTTTTTTAATTCTTTTTTTAATTTATACCAAGATAATATACATAACAAACCCCCCCAAACAGACATTTTCCCTTGAAATAACAAATTCATACAGTTCTTAATTAAAGAAAAATGAAAACAAAAAGAAGAGAGATGACAAGTATCTTTCACTGTGGACAATTCTACCATAGGCCACCCCACCTATATCAACTTGCCTAGGTATCCTCCCCAAGCCCAGTGATGTTTTGTAGTTCCCAGTTGTTAAAAGGAAGCCAAACTCTCGACATTTTTTCCCGAGCCTTCATGTTCTTTCGGGAATAGATAGCCCTTTCGAGATGATAAATCGAGATTAGACTTGTAAACCATTGATGGAACACAGGGGGGAAGGGTCAAGCCAGACAGAAGTCAAACAGATCCGATAGACAGCCATAGCTATAAACATAAAAGGTTCAACATTGGATAAGACTAATTCATCATGGACCCCTAAAAGAATCCACCTAGGTGACAGAGTGAGATTTATCCCTAATTTATTGACAAGAAAATCATTGATCCCGGATTTGAGACCATCTAACTCCGGACATGTTGCCAACAAATGGACAAGATCCGCACCATATTCCCTACATCTGGGGCAGCTCGTTCCAGAAGTACCGCCCATCTAACTATCTTCCAGGGTGTTATATAGAGGTTAAAACAAATCTTGAAATGTTGGGCCTGTAGTCTGGCAGTAATTAAAAATGTCTGGGCACCCGTCAGTGACCTTACCAGGTCACTCGGTTGGGCGTTGATCTTATCCACCCAGTTCTGAGAATGTTTGGTCATATCGTCCTGCATTGTATTGTTTAAAAAACTATACAGGGCCCCTATCAGGGTTTCATCGGCCAAAATCAATTCAACAATCTCTACCTTGTTGAAGCCCCCCATCCCACCCCCTTTCTTCCATAAAAAATCCCTGATTTGCAGATATTTGAAAAAGTCCCTGTGGAGAAGCTTAAATTCTCTGCACATCATCTCAAAAGACTTAAAAGAATTAAACGCAAAAAAATCTCAGAGAGTACAAATCCCATGTGAGACCCATCTACTCATATAGATATCATGAAAGATATCAAGTAACAGTGAGACCAACTTTTTTACTAATTTTACCCCAAATGCGAAAGGCCGCAGTAAGAACTTTGAAACAGACTTTTTTATAATAACAGAAATTGGTTTGCCGGAAAAGACAGTCTCTAGCCTTATCCCCTATAAGAAGCTCATATATAGAGGTAGTCGACTCATCTTGTCCAGGAGGAACGCCCACTTTCCCTAGGAGGGCTGCCAGCTGCTGCAATCCTATGGCCCATTAATACAGTTTGAGGTTAGGGACTGCTAATCCTCCATGATCTTTGGGTAAAGTCATAAATCTAAGCGCGCGCAGAGGATTTGCATATGCCCAAAGGAATCTAGTCAGCATCCCATCGAGGATTTGAAACCAGTTGTTGCCAATCTCCAGCGAGATGGCTCGAAAGAGATATAGGATTTTGGGGAGAAAGATCCTTGTGATTAGATCACTCCTTCCAATCAGAGAAAGCTTTAGATCGTTCCATCTTCCAGAATCCAGTTTGGCCTTCTGAATCAAAGGAGTAAGGTTGGCCTCCACAATATTTCCTACGTCGGAGCTAATGATTACTCCGAGGTAGGTTGCCTCTTTAGTAACCCACTCATCCTGAAGGAGTTCCGCTTTGTAAATAATAACTTGGGGTTTACCCCTGTTTATTAGGTACCCTGAGAACTGGCCGAATCTCTTGGCCTCCTTTTCAATCTCTATGAGAGCTCCACTAGGTGCAGATGTAGCGATAACCAAATCGTCGGCATATGCTAAGACCTTTGTCTCCCCCCCCTGGTAGCTTGATCGGCTGGATTGCACCATTGTGATGGATTTGCCTGATCAAAGGGTCAATATAGAGTGCAAATAGCAGGGGGGAGCAAGGACACCCTTACCTGGTACCCCGTTCAATGACCACCTCATCGGAGTTACCTCCCATAAGAGAGATCCTGGCTCTAGGCAGATGGTAAAGGGCTTTCACCGCATTAATAAACCCCTGGCCGATTCCCTCGTAGGACATTACTGTCCAAAGAAATGGCCAGGAGACCCTATCAAATGCCTTTTCGGCGTCCAACAGGATAAGAGCAGTGGGGTCTTGAGAAACACCAGCCGCATCAAAGAGAGTGATTACCCGCCGGATGTGGTCGGTGGTACCTCTGCCGGGGATGAAACCATGCTGCACCGGAGACGTAAGCCGGTTAATAACTGTAGATAGACGGGTGACCAAGATTTTAGCGTAGATCTTTGAATCACTGTTAATAAGCGTGATAGGACGGTATGAGCCTAGCTCCGGAGGGGGTTTATTTTTCTTTAGAAACACCACTATTTTAGCCAATGACCAGCTATCAGGCGGGGGAAGCCCATCCTGAATCTCCTGGAACAGTTCGATCAAAAACCCTTTCAAAGCCCCTGCAAAAACCTTATAAAATTCCACTGGAATAAAATCCAAGCCTCTAGCCTTCCCAGCTTTTAAGCTATCAATAGCTGTACATATCCTGTCAGTCGAGATAGGCATATCTAGGGCCTCTCTATCTTCTATTATGAAGGTTTCTTCACCAAGTTCAGAGAGATAACCGCCCATATCTGCAAAATGCTCGTTAGCCTCCTTAGAGTAGAGATGTTGATAAAATTGCTGGAAGGCCACTCTGATCCCAACCTGATCAGACCTAATACCAGAGAGGGGATCCCTGATCTCCATTATCTGGCGTCTGATAATGGACCGTCTAGTTCTAAATGCTAGCTGTTGCCCTATCTTTTCGTTGAATTCATATGCCTTTTCCCGCCATACCAAGTACTTGTCCGCCGCCTTCCTTGAGGAGATCTCAATGATCCTTGCCCTGGCTGTTGCTACTTCCAGAAGAGCAACATCAGAGCTGTTCCCTTGGGAGACAGCCTCAACTAATTTTAATTCTGCATTGGTAAGGCCTGCATATAGTTGCTCGGTTAGTACTTTTTCATTTTTTTGGCGCTCTAAACTATATTTTGCTGTTTCCCCCCGTAAGCAAGCCTTAAACGTATCCCAAACAATACTGATTGGGTCACTGCCAAGATTGTCAAGCATAAACTGAGGAATCCATGCCTGAATCCGGCTTACATACTGTGGATCTAGAAGCAGGGCCCTTTCAGATGACCAAGAGTGATTCGTTTTCGGGGGTTGGGACAATCTTATTTCAAACACCAGCGGATTGTGTTCAGACATAACCCTTGGAAATCTAGAGATACTAGAGACTGTTACAAACCATTGGAGACTAAAAAATAATCTAATCACACATGGACCTTATGAGGAGCAGAGAAGAAAGTGAAGCCAGGGTCTGTCCTCCTAATTTCTCACCAGACGTCAACCAATCCATGGGTATATCGAAGATCACCAAGAGCTCTGAACACTTTGGGTTTCCTCCCAGAGTATTTTCTGCACCCTTGTGTTGAGGCAGTGCAAGGCAAATTGATATTAAAATCGCCGCAAATTATCAAGGGTAGGGGCCAAGAGACCAGTTCGCTATTTAGCCATTGGAACAAAGCAGGGTCATCCAGCACCGGGCCATGTACCGAACAGATCGTAAAGCAGCTACAGCTAGACCTAAACTCCGCAATGACCCATCCCCCAAGACTATCTGAGCGGAACCGAGGAAAATCACCGATTCCCTTTCTGGCCAGAATGGCTACCCCCTTGGTGCGAGTTCCCTGCATTGTGGAACAAACCAGCTGATACCCAAGGCCCTCAAGAACATGTTTACGAGAGCTCTCGATGTGAGTCTCCTGTAAGCATATTATATCAGATTTCAAAATCTTTAAGTCAATAGCAATCCTTTTCCGCTTCCGATAATCATTAAGCCCACAAATATTCACAGAAGCAATGCGAACTTTAGTCATTTAAAAAGGATGAGAAAAGGCAGAAAAAAGCAAACTGCGAATTATAAGCTAAAAAAAAATCTGTTACTAGAGCATGGGATTTAGATCCTGTAATACAATTCAAATTTTTGCTAATTTTACATTTATAACAACGTCTGTTTAGTTCCAAACTCCTCCCTCCACCCCCCATTCACCCCTGTCCCCACTCCCTCAACCAAGAACCCAGCCCTCCACCCCAACCCTGATCCCCCAACTGGGGCAGCGGGTCACCAAGGACCCCAATGATGGCTCCTGCAAAAAAAGGCCCAACCCACCCGTCAGGCACCAGAGAAAAGAAACCAGATCTGGAGTGAGGGAGAGAAGAAAAGAGCAAGGATACGAAAAAACAGCACCCCGCCCCCCGTGGCGAATGAGAAAAGGGGACAAAAAGGCATCTTAACCAGTATATTCCCTATATGAAATCCAAAACACGGGCAATGACAATAACAATGAGAAAAAGAAAAATAGAGAACAGCAACAACTACAGTAAGGGCAGCCCTCTCTTTTCAACTAAAGTTTAAAAAAAAAAAGATTTTTTAACCAATGTGTCCCCCCTTAGAGTCCCTTGGATGATCACGGCCTGCACGGATTTCGTCCAGGAATTCTTGTACTTTTATTTCGGATGTGAAGGAGCGTGTCCTGCCTTTAAAGATGACTTTCAGTCTGGCTGGGTTAAGGAGAAACACCTGACAGCCAAGATTCTGCAATGGGGTAAACATCTGCCGGAGACGCCATCTCCTTTCCACAGTTGCGTGGCAGAAGTCAGGCCTCACAAAAAAGGAGTGACCCCCGAATGAGCGTCTTGCGTCGGGGCGAGCTTTTTCAAAAATAGCTTGACGCAGCAAAAAAATCCCCCAAAAACACCAAAATTGCTCTTGGCTTATCCGGTTGGCCCCTCTGTCCGTTCCATATGGTAAGAGGGAATCTGTGTGCCTTTTGAATGTCAGTTTCCCAGTTCCAGTCAACCAAATCGTGAAACGCACCTTTAAGTATCCTGATGATGAATACCCTGGCATCGTTGCCCTTAACATTTCCCGCAATGCCCAGGAAGTGTAAGTTAATCCACCTCCAACTTCCAAAGCACATCAACCAACTGTGAGTGCTGGCTCTCCACCTGAGTTTTAAGTGCGCAAGTGGTCTCCTCGACAGCCACTGTATGGTTTTCCAAAGCCACCAACCTCTCTGTCATATCTGAGCAGCATTTATTAACCTTACGGATAGCCGCCCTGAATTTTTTTAGCAGCCAAGTGGGACTTACGGGTCTCCGCTCGAGCTTCCCCCTGTAGCTGTTTTAACGTAGAGTAAATCAAGCTCATAGTGGGAGCTTCAGGAGATGCAGGAGCCGGAGCAGCTTGGGCTCCTGTGTCTTCATAAAACTGTTGGGTCGCCGAGTAATCCCATGTCAATTGAGAAGGAGCGGCCGTGGCAACATAATTAGCATCTGTAAGTGAGAGACATTTGCCGGGAAGGCTTCTCCTGGTCTTCCTCCTTTTTGTAAGGTGTATTTGGGTACTCGGGGGGGCCATCAGGTGTGCTACTGTTAGAGCCCCCAGAGTCAGCCCCATCCTCCGAGAGATCCTCCGTGATAGCCGAGCCATCCGAGTCATCCGTAAGTGAGAAAAACCTATCCCCCTGGTCTGGGAGGGCAGCTCCCTCAATGTAAGACTGTCTTGTGGCAAGGACGATGCCGAAGCAGAATTGTCTACTGGGTACACCGCTGGCCAGGCGAGGTCGGGGGTGGAGGTAGTAGCAATATCTACAGTTAGTTTAGTCATGGCCAGCAGCCCCCCTTCAGCTCCTAGGGCCCCTTTTATCATATGCCCCCCAACTTGTTCACAATTCCTTCCCACTGCAATAGGATCGGGAATATCCCCCTCCTCGTGTCCAACAACGGTAAAGATGCCACTTGCCCCAGTACTCACAGACAGGCCGCCCGCAGTAACCTGAAGACCTTCTCCTGCTCCAGCTCCAACATTTTCCTCAGTGTGAGCAGGGCGACGAGTAGAGGAACTGAAAATTGAGGGAATGACAGCCTGTTTCCGCTTGACCTGTGTGAGTCTGCCCTCAATGACCCAGAACTCCTTTGTTGCCCTGGAGGACTCCGTCGGATTAGCAGTGAGGGAGCCGGCTTTTCGATTTCCCTCTGCCTTCTGTTTCAAACTCGTCCCCCTTCTTCTTAATTTCCATGGTGCGGCGAGTAGTAGATGGAGGAGGCATGGGGCCCTTCTTTCGCTCCTTCTCCTTTTCCTTAAACTGTTTGGTGCGAGGAGGCATCGTGAAGTCCCGAGAAGCAGCGCTGTTTCGGGACGGGAGCCCTGTCAGCTGTGTAAATAGGAATGCGATTGCTCTCCGCGCTCCCCTCGTATGTACTCGGAGCCCCAGTAACAAACATAGCCTCCCCCAGGGGATCCGTGGCATATCTAGTTACTCCTTTCCGCCATCAAATAAAAAGAAACCATATCGCCGGTGCGAGACACAGGTGAGGTTGTGGCATTCTAGGCAGCCGCCATCTTGCTCCACCATCACTGACCTATTTTTATTATTTGTAATGCAGCTAATGTGAGTTCTTCACATTTGTCATGAATAGAAATTAAATTTATGCTTAAAGATGTTTTCAGAAGAATATGATTGCACTTGGACAGCTTTGGGAATGGTATCAAAATATTGTAACACTGGCTGTGAGCAGCGACCAACTTGTCTTGAGCACACAGGGTAATGATTGCATTGGAGCTGCACCAGCTTCAGACCGATCCAAGGCCTGTACAAAATATTAAGGGGCATATTTACGAGCCCCTTCATGTCGCTCTTGCACCACGCAACATGGTGGAAGAGCGATGCAAATTTAAAATGAGATGTATGAAGCCTTGCAAGGCCACCTACAGTGGCCCCAAGTGTCTTCATAAATCTAGAGTAATGCCACACAGTGAAATTTGCTGCGTTGCATTAATCTGCTCCAGGGATTCATTTCCATGGCATTTAGTAGGTGTTCCCACACAACATCCATGGATTTTGATGCATTCCCAAATTTACCAGAAGTGGTCGGCCTAGGAATGCGCCAAAAACCTACGCCTCCCCACGAGAGGCGTTACGAGGAGAAATATGTTTATTTCTCCTTGTTTTTTCCTCTATGTGTGCTTCTGCAGCACACATAGAAAGAGGAAAAAGTCTCAGAGGATTGTTTTTGTGCAGGAAGGTTTCCCTTCCTGCACAAAAACAAGCCTCCTTACAATGCAGGCACCATTGCACCATGGTGCAAGGGTGTCTGCGTTGACGCTAGGCAGTCAGACAGCCGCCTGCGCAGGAGAAAAGGCAGGAACGTGCTGTGTTGCCTTAAATACGGCACATTCCTGCCATTTCCCTGTCACACAGCACAGCAAGGTGAAATGCTGTGCTGTGCTGTGCTGCGCTGCATGCCAAAACATATATATTAAGGGGAAAGGGGTGTGCAGCCCCCCTCCCCAAGCCTTAATAGGTACCCCAATCCCTGGGGCCAAATTCAACAATAAAGGGGAAAGGGGACCCGTGGCTCCCCCTCCCCAAGCCTTAATAGGCCTCGGGATGGGGTCTCTGGTGCTGAATTCTAAAGTGCAGCCCCTTCCCCAAGCCTTATCAGGCCCCGGGAACTCCATTCCCCTGGGCCAAAGCCAACAAAAAAAGGGTAGGGGGCTGCGCGGCCCCCTTCCCTGAGCCTCATTGGATCCAGGGGACCCCATCTAAGGGAAATGAAGCAGAAATGCCGTAGGCAAGAGAAAGCTTGGAGATACAAGTATTGTGAAAATGAAAAAGTGAGTTACAAAAGCCTTATTCAGGAGCAAAAGAAACTTATAGTTGATGAAAAAGCTAAATTACTATACAGTCACTCATTAACCTTCAATATCCATGTGCTCTCCCTCCAAGTCAGTTTCCCTGTGACAAACTGGCCACATTTTTTAAAGAAAAGGTGGAAGCTGTATACAGAAACTTTGATGTTACGAGACCCTCACTTGATTGGGATGACAAGCCCTCATCCCTCCAACTGTTAATAATGCTGAGCTCTGTAATTTCCCCCTTCTAACAGTGGATCATGTGGTCAAATTATTCAAACGCACTAAGGGGCCGATTCTGATTCGGGCCGGAAAACATACCGACCGACTCGGTACGGGAATGTTGTCCGACCGACACGTACCGGCACTGCCCGATCCGCGTAGTACGATGAAATGCATGTGAATCACGACCGACTCGTACGGAACACAAGCCGAACGACCAAACCGCACGGAAACCAGCTATCCGGTCAGGAAACTACGCGAATCGAACCGACCGACACGCACCAGGAATGAACCCAACAGAAACGTACCCGCTTACTCCGACCCGCGCAGTACGATGCAATGCGTGGAAAACCATACCGAGTCGCACGGAGGCCAAGCCGTACGACCGACACGCAGCCTAAGCAACCCAATACTTCGCGACCGACGCGTACGCCGCACATGAAACCCAGCAGGAACACAGCTTGAAAGACTCGGAGAAGCCCGCACGAGCCAACTGCAGCGTCCTACTCGGTCAGTAGAACGTCTCCTACATGCCTAAAAAACTCAAAGGAAAAAATACAAAAAAAAGGGCCAAACAAGCAATGACAAAGTGAATAAATACAGGGGGAAAAAACATGGAACAAGGACACACCCCCAACTCCACCCATATAAAGGCCACAAATCCCTACCATGATCCTTTGCAAATTCAACTGACCTGCCAGCACAGAACACCATCAGACAGCAACAACACACACACTCACAACTCATCCATCACACAAGCCACACACCATTAGCACCTCACAAATAGCACCCTCACATACACCCAGCAAAACCTACACTCACCCACCCTCACTTGCACACTCACACACACATCTATCCCCATCACCACCCATCACCATGCCCCCAAAGAAGAATCCAAAGTTCCTAGACAGTGAATTGGAAGTCCTGGTAGATGAGATCCTCAGGGTAGAGCCACAGTTGTTTGGTACATTGGTCCAACAGACCCCCATGTCGCAGAAAACCAAGATGTGGGAGAGGATCGTCAACAGGGTGAACGCACAATCACCATGTTTGTGCACAAAGGAAGACATCCAGAACAGGTGGTATGATGTGCGCAGGAGGGTCAAGGACCTACTCAATAAGGATTACGCCTTGAGTCAGCGCACCGGCAGTGGCCCTCCTGCCAAACCACTATACCTCAGGCCCTGGGAGGAGAAGGTGCGGGCCATCCTACCACCAGTGAGCATATATGGACTATCAAACATCCCAGAGCCTGGTGAGTACACAACCAATATACACAATATTGTGTGACAATACACACACATCACTGTCAAGGGGATAGTCAAACCATGCACCCTTAGCAAATCCACAGCAACCAAAAGATAATCATCCCAAGATGTGTATGTTAGTCAGATAAACACAATACATGCCATCTCATAGTGATATGTAACTGTGTCATGACATGTACAAACCTAACAACAAATAGAGCAAGGCAGTGACACAAATCTAACCAACAAACACTGTCAGATATTTTGCCACCACTAGAACACCACCTCACAGGGAAGCTCACTGAAAGGAAGGAATTCTGTGTATGCTGGTGAAGTGAGTGTAGCCAATAGCATGATGGGAGTTGTAGTCACAGATATTAGTCACCCTCACAATTTGCCCATCAACACCACTCTGAACCATGCTCACATCACAGGGAGTGGAAAATAACTGACAAGATGGCTGACACTGGGTACTGCTGTGGGGAGCACAAGGCCCTGCTGGGAACTGTGCAACAACCAACAGCAGGACACCACTGACTGACATCCTGAAAGCCAACTTGCACTCCCTGCAATGGAAGCACGTTCCATGGTGGGATATCTGGCTGTGTGGGAAGGAGGACTGACAGCTCTGACCATAGTTACCAGCAGCTTTTCTCACACACCCCCTTAACACAAACTCCACACAACTCACCTGGGAGAATGCAATGCCTCACACTCTAATTAAATATCCCACAAAGAACAACCACACTGGGTTATGCTGTGTGTAGCACAGGGGCACTTTTGGGACTTGTAGCCAAACAAACGCCAGTACAACATTGTCAGCCATCCTGTCAGCACAGGCACACCACCCCACAGGGAAGCAGAGTCAAAAGGAAGGAAGTATGTGCATGCTGGGAAGGGGGGTGTAAGCAATAGCATGATGGGAGTGGTAGTCACAGCTCAACATCCCCCACCCACATGGCCTAGCAAGCTCACACTGAAGCATGCACACCTCACAGGGAGTGAAAAGCCACTTCAAAGATGCCTGCCACTGGCCTCAGCTGTGGGGAGCACAAGGCCCTGCTGGGAACTGTGCACCAACAAACAACAGGACCACACTGTCAGCCATCTTGCCATTGCTGTCACACTCACACACAGTGAAGTCCACTCAAAAGGAAGGAAGTATGTGCATGCTGGGAAGGGGGGTGTAGGCAATAGCATGATGGGAGTGGTAGTCACAGCTCAACATCCCCCACCCACATGGCCCAGCAAGCTCACACTGAAGCATGCACACCTCACAGGGAGTGAAAAGCCACTTCTAAGATGTCTGACAATGGTGCTCTGTTGTGGGGAGTACCAGGCCCTGCTGGGAACTGTGCACCAACCAACAGCAGGACACCACTGCCTAAAATCCTGAAAGCCAACTTACACTCCCTGCAATGGAAGCACGTTCCATGGTGGGATAACTGGCTGGGTGAGAAGGAGGACTGACAGCTCTGACCATAGTTACAAGCAGCTTTTCTCACACACCCCCTTAACACAAACTCCACACAACTCACCTGGGAGAATGCAATGCCTCACACTGTTACGAAGTCACCCACCTGAACTCCGGTTTGTTCCTTCCTCGGTGCTGCCAGGTCCCAACTCCCTTTGAAATCAACCGGAATGGCAAGGAGAAGATTCACTTACCATGCTGATTGATCCCCGGGGGAAGGGGGGAATGGGGCAGAGAGACAAGAAGATAAACACTGGAGTTCAAGGACCGGATCCGACCATTTGTCTCTCAGGGGATGGATAGGGACGAATTCCTGGTTGTTTCTTGCTATGCGTCTTGAAGCGTTTGCCGATTAGAGATAGACAAATATCAATACACAAACTCTTATCAATACCACTACTCTATGTAACTTGATTGTCACAACTTTCAAACTTTCTCTTTCACATACCAAGAAAAAAGAATCCGGATGTTTAAGTCACCTCCTGGATTCAAATACTGCGAATAGCTTCTTTAAACTGTGCTGTGTCCTTATGCAAACATAAACAAACAACTGTGTTAAAGTGGTAATAATTGCGGCTGACTAAGTCCTGTCTAATTCTTGTAATGTGTTAAGAACAGTACATACCTAGTAGATTGTCAGACTGTTGCTCAAAAGGTTCCATACAATAAAACAAACAAAACAAAAAAAACGAAACATGACACTACAGCAGTCTTTTCAAGGACACAGAATTCTTGGCAATTGTTCAAAGGGACAAATTGTTCTAAGGCTCCTTTGAATATGAAAGTCTTTTTTCCAGCTTTTCAATAGAGCAGCGTGTAATGTTCTCTGAAAGTCTTTTCATGAACTCCACTGCCTTTCTTTTAATTGAAAAAGTCACATCTGCTTTTTAAAGACTTTCACTTGACCTTTGAAGTAACATTTAACGTATTAAAGACTTGCTGTCAAGTTTGTCTTTCTGAAAATAATGTAAGAGCTCTTACCGTAATGTAGAATGTCAAGAAAAAGGTTACCGTGTCTCACGAAGGGTTGCTTAGCAACCATTTGTTGATCTGTCTGTTCTTTCCTTTGCAGGACTCCGGAAGCGGAGCGTCGAGAAAAACGGAAGAAGACCCAGCCGGATCCCCTTGACTGAGATACCTCCGATGAAGCCAGGAATGATGATGCAGGGCAAGGAACACCACCAAGAATCCAGGAGAGGAACGAGGACCGAACCGGAGCGGAGTCAGGTGAGTGGTGCTTTTGAGAAGCGAAGCATCGGGGCAAGGCGGGTGGGGTTTAAATAGTGATATCACGCACATGTAATTCCAAAGGCAGTTTACAGGTGTCCTGAAACTGCTCTCTTTGTTTGCATAGTGCGTGCATTGCCAAAAGCGGTTTACACGTGCGCAGCATGCGTCCTGAAACGTGTGCCAACTGCTCCTTGTTAGTGCATTTTCCCTAATGACTAAATACTAAAAAACAAGCATTGGCAACTGCCCGATTGTACAGTGGTTCAGTATCTTTCCCCAGTTATTTACCAAGAAGTGTTCAAACATAACACTGGAGGCATCTTTACAATATGATACCTAATGAACAATATTTGGTAAGCCAGTATCAAAAGGCAGCTTACAGGAAAACATATCTGAAACAGGATGTATGTTATCAACAATCAGTAGACAGTGGGTCTTTTTGATACTAAGCATAGGTTTTCGCAACACACACTCTAATTAAATATCCCACAAAGAACAACCACACTGGTTATGCTGTGTGTAGCACAGGGACACTTTAGGGACTTGTAGCCAAACAAACGCCAGGACAACACTGTCAGCCATCCTGTCAGCACAGGCACACCACCCCACAGGGAAGCAGAGTCAAAAGGAAGGAAGTATGTGCATGCTGGGAAGGGGGTGTAGGCAATAGCATGATGGGAGTGGTAGTCACAGCTCAACATCCCCCACCCACATGGCCTAGCAAGCTCACACTGAAGCATGCACACCTCACAGGGAGTGAAAAGCCACTTCAAAGATGTCTGACACTGGCCTCAGCTGTGGGGAGCACAAGGCCCTGCTGGGAACTGTGCACCAACAAACAACAGGACCACACTGTCAGCCATCTTGCCATTGCTGTCACACTCACACACAGTGAAGTCCACTCAAAAGGAAGGAAGTATGTGCATGCTGGGAAGGGGGTGTAGGCAATAGCATGATGGGAGTGGTAGTCACAGCTCAACATCCCCCACCCACATGGCCCAGCAAGCTCACACTGAAGCATGCACACCTCACAGGGGGTGAAAAGCCACTTCAAAGATGTCTGACAATGGCGCTCTGTTGTGGGGAGTACCAGGCCCTGCTGGGAACTGGGCACCAACCAACAGCAGGACACCACTGACTGACATCCTGAGAGTCAACCTGTACCCACTGCAAGGGTGGCATGCTTCATGGTGGGATAACTGGGCTGGGGGAGAAGGAGGTCCGGATGTCAACCAAATACCACCAATGCTGGTCATGCACACACCTCAACATCCACATTGAAATGCATCAGGTTGGCAGGACAATGAGCCACACCAATATCAACCTCTGACTGTGACAACTTAGGACAATGCAATGTACAGGGCCGCATCCAGAGGTACAGTCACAACTGTCATGTGTTTCAACCATTGATGCCTGCAGAAACATAACATACATTGTGTGTCTCTTCCAAAAACAGGTGATGATGGGGACACAGCAGCAGATGAGGAGGAGTCCCTGTCCCAGGCTCCGGGGGACCCTGAGCTCTCTGGTGTGGAACAGCCTCTGCCCTCATCGGATGGCGAAGACCAACCTGGCACCTCCGGTGTGAGTCATCATGCAGCACCAGCAGGACCACCATCTGCACCCCCTGCACCCATTCCTCCAACATCTGCCAACACACAGACCACCCCCGCCGACACGGACAGACCAAGGACTCTGAATGACAACAGCACAGGGACCACAGCCCACCGTGAAGCAACGGACAACAACCCCAGTACCAACCCCCAAGGGGGCCTAGGGTCACCTGTGCGTGCCACCGCAGCTCCCGCACATGTGGCCAGGGGTGGTGGGAGGGGTGGTAGGCAGAGGTCGCTGTTTGGAGAGGGGTCTGGACTGCATGATGACCCACAACTGGCACGCATTGCTCTTGCGTACCAGAATAGCACCGGAGAGGTCAGCCAGATAGTGGGGATCCTCAAGGACATTGAACAGCAGCAGGCTGCCCATCATGCCCGCTTGGACTCCCACATGTCCCGTGTGGAGACACACATGTCCCGTGTGGAGACACACATGTCTGGCATGGAGTCCAAGTGGGACACATTGGAAGAACTGACAGCGGTGCAGAGGGACATATTGTCATGCCTCCGCCAGATTAGCACCAACATGTCCACACCTCCCTGTGTGCCCACAACATCTGGTGCTGCAACAACTGCAACTGCCACAGGGAGGGAGGATGACTCTGGTGGAGAGTCCTCTGCACCGCAGCAGCCTGCACGTGAGGGTCCCCCCAGAAGGAAGAGGGGTCGTCCGAGGAAGGACAACTGAGAGGCCGATGGCCATGTACATCCCCCAGGAACCCAACACCTGTTCTGGAAATTCTCCTTTGTGTGCAAACTGTTCACCCTGTCGAATGCAACCCAACTCTCCCACATGACATGGGGAGTTTAATTTGGACTAATGTATCAGATGACTGTGGACTTTATTCAGGACATTTATGCTACCAACACTTCCAAATCATCTGGGAACTTTGGATTCCAATACCAATGTACAGCACCCACCATCCTGTGCACTATCCTCACACATGTATGTAAATAAACTCACTAATACACCATACTTGCCTCTGTTGTGATTCCAACGTTGTTTTTGTCATGGAGATGATGATCTGCTAAATGACACTGTGCATGCTAACTGCTACAGCAAGTTCAATACCATCATGTGAGTCATGGCGACGTGACACATATGAGGGAGACACACCACTAGGGCTACACAACACATAGACACCAGGGCCATCTGACTCATCGCCTACACTGATGTTGCCAGGAAATACAGTGGAATGTACAGATACCACACCTATTCAGAGTCTGTGTGAACTAGCCCACAGGTGCAGTAAGCAAATGTCAGTCAGATGTGTGACCACAGACAACGCACATCCCAAAGTGAAGCACAGGTTTATTACACATTTGTAACATGTTGCTTCCACTACAAATGCAAGGTAATCCCACGTGGCAGTGGCCACACAGTCAACAAGTGTAGAAGAAATAAAGTCCAGGGGTGTGTGGCACATCACCTGTAGGGAAACGACTGCTTCCACCCTGAAAGCTGAATCATGGTGTCAGGGGATCCGAGTTGACCAAACAACTCTGAAAGTACCCTGTGAAGGACAGACATGACACACAGTCAAAAGCCATGAAGAACAGGACAGGACTGCAATACTCATGCCCAATACATGTCACAAGATACCTACACACAACCAAGTTAGCATGTCAACACTGTTGGGGAGTACAGACTACCTGTAAGGACACATCGCTGCACGCATCCAGTCAAGTAGCACATGGCCACACTCAAACAGCACCAGAGCACCACCCACACATATCATGCAAACTCACATCATTGACATGATATCTCTGGATACTCACATTCAGCTGAAGAAGTTGGTGATGAGCTGTGTGCGGACTTCACCCTCATCATCATCATCATCACTGGCATTGTGGCCCAGGCCAGGATCCTCCACAGGTGGCGGATGTTGGTCATCATCATCCAGGATGAGAGGCAACTCCTTCCACACTGCCAGGTTGTGTAGCATGCAGCAGACGATGACAATCTTGCACACCTTTGCTGGGGCATATGGGAGGGCCCCTCCTGTCTTGTCTAGGCAGCGGAAGCGGCTCTTCAGGAGACCAAATGTCCGCTCGATCACTCTCCTGGTCTCACCATGTGCCTCATTGTAGCGCATCTGGGTTGGTGTCACAGGGTTCCTGAGGGGTGTCAGCAACCATGGCATGTTGGGGTATCCGGAGTCACCTACATACAGACAATTGCACATTAGCTGAGTTGGAAACGAGGGCGGAATACAACATTGCAGAACACACACAATGGTACAAAGTCAGTACACACCGACAAGCCAGGCACGCTGGTTATGCATCTGTGACATCATCCTCGGGATGCGACTACTCCTCATCACGTAGGCATCGTGTGCCGAACCGGGGAAACGGGCACACACATGTGAGATGCTCATATCTGCAAGACATACCACCAGAGCATTGATCGAATGGTAATGTTTCCTGTTCCTGTATGCCTGCTCATGTGCCTGTGGTGGTACCAAAGCCACATGTGTCCCATCAATGGAGCCAATGACATGTGGCATCCTCCCCAGGGCATAGAAGTCACTCTTGACGTCAGTGAGTTGTTGACGTTTAGGGAAATAGATGTACTGGTTCAGGTATCTCAACATTGCCTCCAAAACATCGCGTAGCACACGGCTGAACATGGTCTGTGACATCCCACCAGCAGACGCCACAGTGTGTTGAAAGGTACCGGTGGCAAAGAACTGTAGGGCTGCCATCACCTTCACCTTGGGGGTCAGCGCTGTAGGGTATGGCCGGCCAGGTTGCAAATGTGGGGCCAACCGCACCGCCAATTCCTCAATCAGCGCCCTGTTGAAGCGGTACCGTCGGATGCAGTCACGTTCAACCATCATTGCAAGGTCAGGGAATGGTCTATGGACAGCTGGTGCCCTGCAGTGCATAGGTGAAGAAAGAAAGATTGTCAGTCACCCCACATATGTGGCATTGACCATACTCAATATCACAAGATACATCATTACGAGACACAAGTACCTGATGTGTGTGCCGTTCTGTATGGACATATATGGCACCAACATGGCCAACATCTAACATCACAGTTCAACGTGTGTTGACAACAAGTTCCAGGTTGTGCTATGGGAAATCATTAGGCTGTGTCACAGTACCCATGTACTGCTGTCACGTTCCAAACACACACCACAGTGACATGTGAGGACAGATGTGCCACAGGCATCACAGCTCATTGACAGGTAGATTCCCAGGGACCCTGTATTGCCACATGGACACTGGCATGACATGGCGTATCATGTACACGTCAGCAAAACAACCATGACTCCCACAGGTAGTGGCCCCTGTTGCCTCTGCAGGACAGACATGGGCATCTGTGACACACACACGCACAACATCAAAGTCCATGCACAAACAACGTGGATGTGGAGACTGTCTCCCATTGTGCACATGGAATCAGATACATTGGAAACACAACATGCACACAGACTGTGGAGGGCCATCACTATTGTGGCAATGGGTCACCCTGTGATGTACATACCTTCCCACATGGGACTCAGGGGGTATGTGACATGACATACACATACACAACCTGGAAATGTGACCATGCCACATGCTCTGAAATGAACAGTTGCACATCACAGTGGTCATGTGCACAACACACAAAGGATTCTGTCCCCATGAACACGTGCACAGCCTGGGAGTGGCTGCCCCCAAGTGCCACCAAAAAAACCACATGTTGACCCCCATACACACACATGTAATGCAGCCTTACATGCCTTAGGATACAGTGTGGACCGGCTGTGGTGTTGTAGGTGTGCCCCTGAGTCCCTGCCAAGTAAATGTGGCTGGCATACGTTCACCAGTGACAACCATGGTGACATATGGGAGTGACTTGTACAGGGACGCGTCGTACAGCAATGGACCGATCCGTGTGCACGCATTGGCCATTGCATATGATGTGGACGGATGCGTGTTGTCATCCGAAATACGCGTTGTACAGCAATGGACCGATCGGTGCGCACGCATTGGCCATTGCATATGATGTGGACGGATGCGTGTTGTCATCCGAAATACGCGTTGTACAGCAATGGACCGATCGGTGCGCACGCATTGGCCATTGCATATGATGTGGACGGATGCGTGTTGTCATCCGAAATACGCGTTGTTCAGCAATGGACCAATCGGTGCGCACGCATTGGCCATTGCATATGATGTGGACGGATGCGTGTTGTTTTTCGAAATACGCGTTGTACAGCAATGGACCGATCGGTGCGCACGCATTGGCCATTGCATATGATGTGGACGGATGCGTGTTGTTTTTCGAAATACGCGTTGTACAGCAATGGACCGATCGGTGCGCACGCATTGGCCATTGCATATGATGTGGACGGATGCGTGTTGTTTTTCGAAATACGCATTGTACAGCAATGGACCGATTGGTGCGCACGCATTGGCTATGGCCTGACATGGTAACGGACGCGTTTTCGAAGCTTATGCGAGTCGGATGCAGTGAATTCAGTTGGCCAGCCACAACAATGTTGCAAATTCATGGGTGTCATGAAGTTAAACTTTTGAAGGATGCTGTGGGCGTGTATAAGTGGTGCAATTCCATGGATTGGCCAGATTCAGAAGATGCAAACGACTTGGGCCTATCACTTTGGACACATGGGACAGTATCTGCCTCTGCAGCACACATATAATGCTGGCTGTTCCCCTGAGAGGTCACTTGCCTGCACTACATGCTCCAGGACGACATCTGCCACCACCACTGCTGCTGTCTCTGCATCCTCTGGCTACTGCAATGGCACGTACTGTGGATAGAGCCCCAGCCTTCAGCACTGAGGAGAACCAGGCCCTGCTGGACAGCCTCCTTCCACAGTACAGCAAGCTGTATGGGAAACCAGGGGAGTAGGTGAGTGTGCTGTCCACTGCCTTACTAATTGTGCATGTTGTCTGACTAGCATGACGTACAGTGTGTACACCAGTGGCTAGCATGCTCACTGAGTAGTTGTCACCCCCCAAAGTGTGTAGTCACATGCACTGAACAGGCATAGTGCAGTAACAGTGCATTCCAACAAGGTTTTACTTCCCAGGCAATGATACCATTTAGTAACTGCTGGCAAACTGTTCATAGCCATAGTTGCACTACCTGTGTAGATCATATGCCCCTGTGATTGAGACATGTATATCCAACTGTGTGATGCATGGAAAAGTTGCATGTGTAGTAATGGCCTTTTCACTTTGTCATCCTCACAGGTTGATGCCCACCAGAAGCAGGAGATCTGGCTGAACATCGTCCGGGCAGTACGATCGGTGGGGGTCTACAGGCACAGGATCCGCAACTGCCAGAAGAGGTGGCAGGACCTTCGTGGCTGGACCCGGAGGATCGCAAGGGTCCAGCTGAAGCTGTTGCCTCCTCGCAGGAGGGGCGGACACCGGACCCTGACCCCTCACATGCTCCGGATCCTGGCGGTGGTCTTCCCTGACCTGGATGGGCAGCTGAAGGCCAGACAGCAGCAAGGAGGGGGTAAGTGCTAGCCTCAACTGTGTACTATGACTGACATGCTCTATGCACTCCTTTAGCCTGGTTCCACTTCCACAGTACAACTGTCATGTTGTCCTGGACTCATGTCCCTCACTTGTGTCATGCCCCCTCCTCATCTGATACACAGGTGTGGCCCTTACAGTCTGTGACTTAGGTCACTTGGGTACTGTGTACTTGCAGTTACCTGTGGTTCAAGTTGGGGACAGCATCAGTTACAGGTACTTTGTGGTGGGCTGCATGGGTGGTACAATTGCTCACATTGCCTGTGATCTGACATGTACTCTGGGTATGGCTTTAATATGTGTTCCAATTGCTGCTCTGACTCACCACATGTCTGGGGTATGTGCCACACACCCATGCTGCTGCAGAGACCAAGGTAGGGGCCTCAGAAGTATGTACATCATGTGTATAACACATGCATAGCCACCTGCCTAGTGTTCAGGGTAATACCATGTTGCACATGGACCTGGACTGTTATGCCTACTGCGTACATCGAAGGCACTCTGTTCTCCCACTCCCGTGTGTCAGCATACATATTGGGCATTGTGAAGACTGCACTCAGGTGTATGCCTCTGTGTCACCGTGCTGTGGCCTTGCTATTTGGACTCCTGGAGTGTTTAACAATTTGGGGTGGCCAGCCATCTGAGTTATGACTATAGGATCTGCACATAGGTCAATGCATAGGTCTCTGATCCCTTGACTGTGCACAATGTTGTATGAAACATTGAGGTGCAGGCAGCTTTGGTTCATTCTCATCAGACGGTGAAGTGCTCATGTGTATGGATTTGTGTTTGCAGTCACTCAAATGTCTCATTTGATTGACGTGGGATCATCTCAGTCCTCATGATGTGGGTGGCCAGGGGTGCACATGTGCACCTGTCAGCTACAGGGCTTACATTTCTAAAACTTCCCTGATTGTGACACAGTGCAGACTGGTGTTGTGTGTATGCACTGCCCCTGTGACAAGAGACAGTTATGACTGACTTGCCAGACAGGCCTGTGCCATGACATTCCAATCGCAAAGGGTGATCTAGCAGTGGTGTGATATGTCCTGCATGCACACCATTGTTGCATTGTCAATCAGGACATGAGGACATCATTGTGTCTGGTGATGGAAGCAAAACCCGCATATCAACAGAGACTTTGCCCATCACTTTTCCTGACACATGTACTGAGTCAGTGGCAGGAGATGGCATGTGTTTGGAGTGACACATTTCCATATATACTCTTGGATGTCCAACACCTGTGTATGTGGTGCATGTGTGCACATATGATTAGTCGCATCCAACAGGCAGCAGACAGATGGGTGCATGGACAGGTAGGATATGTGTGGCATGACTGACTGTCAGGCAGATAATGGGCTTCTTCAAATCAGTGTCAGCACTAATTGCAATGTCTAGCAAATGATGGCAGGGCTTGCTCTGTGATGTGCTGTACTTACTGTGGTGTGTGTGGTCAGTACAGGTGACTAATGTTGCTCTGTTTATCATGATTGTTTGCAGATACATCCACGGCCACAGGAGGAGACAGCTCCACGGACCAAGAGGAGCGGCAGAGCCAGACTGGGTCCACTGCAGGGGAGAGCGAGGGACCCAGTGGCACGGAGGGTGAGGGGAGCCACACTGAGGAGACCTAAGCTACGACCACCTCGGCTGGGGAAAACAGCACTTCCAGTGAGGACTCCCTTGTGGAGGCGGGTGTCAGCAGACCAGCGGCAACGGCAAGCAAGTCTGTCCCCGCCATCACCACCATCTCCACCCTCCCATCTGCTCCCATCTCACATGTCCGTGGAGGCTCCCGTGTAGGGGAGCGTGTCTCCTTCATGCCAGGTACCGCACCCCCTGCCTCTGTCCCCCCTGCTGCCCTGAGTGTGGAGTCTGTGGACTTACTTAAGCAGATCCATGTAGGGCAGACATCAATGCTGAGTGTCCTCCATGCACACACGGGTCTTTTGACACAACTGGTGTCATTCATGGAGGGCATGTCATCTGGCATGTCTGCCCTATATCGGACCAATCAGTCCATGGCCTCCTCACTGACGGCAGCAGTGTCCCTCCTGCAACAGTCCCTCACCCCTCCTACCTCTGCCACATTCACAATCCCCAGCACCCTACCTGTCCCAAGCACACACACTGGCACCGGCACGCACAAGCAGACACAAGCAGCACACAGACACACAAGCCAAAATCCAGATGCACACGCACGCACAGTCAGAGGACTGATACCTCACTCACAGGGGATGGGGCCCAGACACACACACACGCATCCACGAGCACAGCGCAGTTCTCAGATACCTCTCCCTCCAAAAGCCCTTCCCTTGCCTCACCTGCAACCCCTCCCTCCCAGAAGCTCTTCCTCTGTGAGCTTGGCCTCTTCCCCACAGATACACCTGACACGAAGTCCAGGCGGAAGAGGCGACCACCACACACAGAGGGGAGTGCCCCTCACACCCGGACTCCCTCCCCCAGGCACAGGCAGACAGAGGACCCCATTCGAAAGTCCCCCCGGACCAGGAAGGGCAAGACCCCACCACCACCACCACGCAGCTCCACCACACAGTCTCTCTCCTCCATCCCCCAGGCCACCACTGCACAGGTTCCACTGCCACACCCTGCCCCAGGTTCCCCCACACACCGATACCGCATCCCCAAACTGCTTAGGCCCTCCCCCTACCACTTGCTCTTCCACCCCCAAACCAGACGCTCTGCCTGTTTGTGCCACTGGTGTGGAGACCGGGTCCCCCTCTGTCCTGCCTACCTCATCTGCCCCCCTTCCACTCCCTTGGACTTATGCACTGCAGTGGAGTCCACAACCACCCCGTCTGACTTGGGCACTGCAGTGGGGACCCAGTCCACTCCATCTGACCGGCCCACTGCAGTGGTTGCAGCACCCACAACAACTGAGTTGTGCCCTACAGTGGTGCCGGCCCCCACTGAGTCAGACACCTCCACTGCAGTTGCCGGTGACACTCCTGCACCCACCACCCCTTCACTGCCTCCTTCTGACATCCCCTGATCCTGTCCCTGCGGTGCCTGGCCTGCCCCTTGTATGCCCCTCCGAGGGGGATGTCCCCTGTCCGTACCAGTGCAGGCAAGCAATGGGCGACAAGTTGTCACGTATCACCCTGTTGGGACTGTGTATTTGGACTGGCCATTGGCCTTAGTTTCTTTTGGACTTCAAATTTTCATTTAACATTTGCTGAATAAAGCCTCTTTTTGTTTAATTGTGGTTTTTCTTTGGATGTACATGCTGTAGATGAGTATCATCATGCATTTGCAGTTGTAATAGTGTTCAGATAGGGAAAATGAAGTGTTGCTGTGATGGACTCCATGTGGTCCATGGGATATGTGTCCTAATGTAGTCTGGATCTATAGCATCCTTTGCTGCAGTCTGAGGGTGTGATGTTCAGCATTTGACACAGGGATGTACGTTTTGCATTTGTAAATTAACATCTTTGGCTTACACTGATGCACATCTGGTGGGCTTACCACTGTTCAATGTTTCTATTTCCCTGACTGTGTGCCCATCTCCACTGGACATGCAGTTTAGCACATCAATGTTGAAGGACTCATCTGTGTATACAGTGCAACTTGCTTGACACGTGTTTAGGGTGTATGCAGATGACTGACGTGACACTCCCGTACCCAGGCTGATGTGAGCAGATCCTTCAGTGTGTTGTAGTTGTTGACTCACTGACCGAGTGTTCTGCTGACATGTTTGAGATGTGCACAGACAAGGTTTGGCACAGCGGACCTTCCTCAGGAGTGGAGTGCCCTCATGGCAGTGTGTAATCCCGTGACATTGCCTGGGCCCGTGTTGTGTGAGCATGTCTGTGTGTGTTCCCTTCCCTTTTCCTACACAGGCTGTGTCCCTAGGGATGTTCCTGTTTGTGATGCTTGCTGAGTTGTCCTGTGTTCATCCAGCATCTTGGACCTTGTTTCTCCGGGATGTGGGTGCATGGCAAGCTAATGTTCATCAGGTTGTCATCCCTAGTTGTCTTTGTTGTCAGGGCTGGGGATGTGGGCAAACGCAGATGGGACACAGTCAGGATTCCCCTTGGCACTTGTTGGTTACACAAGTCATGTAATTTACAGTTTGTGGTAGATTTCAGTGATTGTGACACGTTGTGTGTGTGACTGCTGCCACTCCTCAGGGTCAGAGCTGCAATGTTGGAAGTTGTCTATGTGTGTTCTTTGTGGGTCACCTTGGCTTCTTCATTGGTGTGTGACTGTGGCCGGGATCCCATTGATTGGGGTGGATTTCACGTCATGCCCATGTACGGCGTACTGTGCAGTGTGTCAGACATTCACGAGTCTTGTTGACTGGCCATGTGTGATGGGTTTCACACCTTAGTTCCCACCACCCCCCCTGGGATTGTCATGGGTGCATGTGCAATGTCACCAGTCCATGTGAGCTTCACAGCTGCACATTGGTGGAGATCAAGGTGTGTGGTGTTGAGTGTGTGCAAATGTGAGTTGTTGCACGGCCAGACCCCTACCTCCATATTGGCCTTGGCTGACAGGCCGTGCTGATTGATTTGTGCTTGTGTAGGTGTGATGGTAGTTAGTTGCTCAGGACACATGGCTGTGGTTCACTGTGTGAACGACATCTACCTTTGTCATCACAGTGGGATTATCATGCAGGCTAGTGTCACCACAATGTGGTGTCCCTGGGAGTAGTGCTGTGGTGGGTCTGTCTCTTGCTGTGTTAGTTGCTGTTCCTACAAGCTTGTGTGACATGTGTAATTTGGGCTCCCTCTCATCTAACAATGCCTGATTGCCCACATAGGGGAATCCGATCCATGAGTTACTTTTGTGTGGCACTGTATACACATCTGTGTAATTGGGATTCAGGCCTCCTCATGTGTTGTGTGGTTGCCTGGGGACACTGGCACACCCCCATCACCTGTTGTGTTTGATATGCAGTGTGAGGCTGCCTGTTTGTGTTTGTGCATCTGCACCACTGCATTGGCATATCTTTAGTGTGCCATTGGCTTTATGTTGTTTGGTGGATTTCCCCTGTTGGCCCTGGGACTCCTAGGTCATCAGTCAGCACAATAATCATGGTTTGTATGTCCCATTGCTACCATGGTATGGTATTTGTTCACCTCACATCTACAGTCTCCACAGGATATCTACATGTGTGTGTCCATTGGTGCAGATATGTGGATCTGCATTTTGATGGTCACTTCTGTCATTGTGTAATTGATAAATGTTGACAATGTCAGCCCCCATGGGTGCTGTTTGTCTGCACATGGCCAAAGGTATGTCTTATTTGCACTGCACTGTTTGCCTCACCCAATCTATGTTGCTATGGGACACAAGCACTACTTTGCCACTGATGTGTTTGTTGTTGTGTGACCAGGAATCATCCATGCTGTTTGGCATTTGCAGCTTTTTCCATGAAAACACTTACCTTTTGGTCACTGTGATGATGGGGGTTTAGACCCCATTGCCACAATGTTCAAAATGTGCTTCAGCTATGGACCCCACACTTACATTTTGGTCACTGTGATGATGGGGGTTTAGACCCCATTGCCACAGTGGTCATGGTCTGCTTGCATTGTGGGGGCCACACACATTTATGTGTGACACATGTGATAGGGGGTCACATTGTATGTTCAATATCATGTTCAGTGTTGTAGGCATTTAACACAGACTACACACGCTTGTCATGATGTTGGGGGGATGTCTTTTGCTGACATTCCTTATGTTGGAGTATGCTGGTTGTGTCATGCATTACCCATCCTATGAGTGGGGATGGTAGTAGTAACAGGCATCCAGGCCCCCCTGAGTAGGGGTGGTGGTAGTGGTAGGCATCCAGGCCCCCATGAGTAGGGGTGCTGGTAGTGGTAGGCATCCATCCCCCTATCAGTGGGGATGGTAGTAGTGACAGGCATCCAGGCCCCCATGAGTAGGGGTGGTGTTAGTGGTAGGCATCCATCCCCCTATGAGTGGGGATGGTAGTAGTGACAGGCATCCAGGCCCCCATGAGTAGGGGTGGTGTTAGTGGTAGGCATCCATCCCCCTATGAGTGGGGATGGTAGTAGTGACAGGCATCCAGGCCCACATGAGTAGGGGTGGTGGTAGTGGTAGGCATCTAGGCCCCCATGAGTAGGGGTGGTGGTAGTGGTAGGCATCCATCCCGCTATGAGTGGGGGTGGTAGTAGTGACAGGCATCCAGGCCCCCATGAGTAGGGGTGGTGGTAGTGGTAGGCATCCATCCCCCTATGAGTGGGGATGGTAGTAGTGACAGGCATCCAGGCCCACATGAGTAGGGGTGGTGGTAGTGCTAGGCATCCAGGCCCCCATGAGTAGGGGTGGTAGTAGTGGTAGGCATCCATCCCCCTATCAGTGGGGATGGTAGTAGTGACAGGCATCCAGGCCCACATGAGTAGGGGTGGTGGTAGTGCTAGGCATCCAGGCCCCCATGAGTAGGGGTGGTGGTAGTGGTAGGCATCCATCCCCCTATGAGTGGGGGTGGTAGTAGTGACAGGCATCCAGGCCCACATGAGTAGGGGTGGTGGTAGTGGTAGGCATCCAGGCCCCCTGAGTAGGGGTGGTGGTAGTGGTAGGCATCCAGGCCCCCATGAGTAGGGGTGGTGGTAGTGGTAGGCATCCAGGCCCCCATGAGTAGGGGTGATGGTAGTGGTAGGCATCCATCCCCCTATGAGTGGGGATGGTAGTAGTGACAGGCATCCAGGCCCCCATGAGTAGGGGTGGTGGTAGTGGTAGGCATCCAGGCCCCCCTGAGTAGGGGTGGTGGTAGTGGTAGGCATCCAGGCCCCCATGAGTAGGGGTGGTGTTAGTGGTAGGCATCCAGGCCCCCATGAGTAGGGGTGGTGGTAGTGGTAGGCATCCATCCCCCTATGAGTGGGGATGGTAGTAGTGACAGGCATCCAGGCCCACATGAGTAGGGGTGGTGGTAGTGGTAGGCATCCATCCCCCTATGAGTAGGGATGGTAGTAGTGGTAGGCATCCAGGCCCCCCTGAGTAGGGGTGGTAGTAGTGGTAGGCATCCAGGCCCCCATGAGTAGGGGTGGTGTTAGTGGTAGGCATCCATCCCCCTATGAGTGGGGATGGTAGTAGTGACAGGCATCCAGGCCCACATGAGTAGGGGTGGTGGTAGGCATCCAGGCCCCCCTGAGTAGGGGTGGTGGTAGTGGTAGGCATCCAGGCCCCCAAGAGTAGGGGTGGTGTTGGTGGTAGGCATCCATCCCCCCTGAGTAGGGGTGATGGTAGTGGTAGGCATCCAATCCCCCTATGAGTGGAGATGGTAGTAGTGACAGGCATCCAGGCCCCCCTGAGTAGGGGTGGTGGTGGTAGTGGTAGGCATCAGGCCCCTATGGGTGTGTATGGCATTGGTGATAGCCATCCCGCCCCTATGGTTCTGCTGTTGCTAGTGTACGTCATTTCTGCATCCCTATGTGTGTGTGACATATGTCGGGTACGTGTCGTTTGTTTGTGTTGTGGGTGTTTGACTTACCGTCTGCGCCGTACGCGTCCGTACCGGTCCTGGTAATGGATGTAGAGTATTGGCAGGACCTGCGCGATGGGATTCATGGTTGGGTCGTCTCGTTCGGGTTTCTCGTGGCTTCGACTCATACTCGTCGCTGGCTTGTTCGTCTCGTAGCCGTGGATCGTCTTGTGGTGCGAATCGGAGCTTATGTGCAGCTCTCCCTGATGCTCTGACGTGCCGGACGTAGCGACGGGTTCAGCGCGTACGGAAGGCGCATCGTACTAGTCCGGCCGGAAGGTGCTGTATATTTGCTTCCGTGCGACTCAATTCGGCGTTTACAGATCCGGCTCGGGCGGGGAACAGGAGCTGGAATGGGTAAGTACGGCTCGCTCGGAATCTGTGCTGTTATGCGCATCGTACTTGCTCGTTCGGACGACTGTTCGAATCGGTCGGGGAACACGCATTCGGCTTGGTTTTTTTCCGGACGAATAGTGTTAGGTGCGCTTCCGGCCGAGATCGGAATCGGCCCCTAAATCGGGAGCTCCTTCATATCCCTGCCCGCCTAAGGTTATATATGAAGTAGTCCATAAAATAGCTTCAGCTCTTGCAACCCTGTGCAATACCATCATTAAGGAGGGGCTTTTTCCTGGGAAATGAAAAACAGCTTCTGTCCTTCTACTTTTAAAAAAAGCATTCTCTAGATCCCAGATCAGAAAATATTTACTGACCCATCTCTCAGTTACCTTTTCCTGCAAAGGTTATAGAAAAAACATCTCAATAAAACTCTGGTAGATTATCTTGAAAATAATAAAATATTGAATGAAGCACAGTTTGGTTTTAGGCCAAATCATAGAACTGAGACTGCCCTGGTAGCAGTCTCAGAATAAATAAGATCTATTATGGATGGGGGGAAGGACACGGTGATCCTTTTGGATCCTTCTATGGCCTTTCGAAACAGTGAGCCATGAAGTCTTGACAAAACGGCTGGCATACTTTGGGATTACTGGGTCAACCTTGAATCTCCTTGTTTCAATCTTGTATGGTTGCGTACAAAGGGTGGCCTTTGGGGAATTGAATTCTAAATCATTTACCCTTCCTTGTGGGATTCCCCAGGGGTTATCTCTCAGCGCAACGCTTTTTAATATCTATGCGGCACCCTTAGCCAAGCGTATCCATTTTTTGGCTTCCCCACAGTAGCATACAAAGCTGATGATACACAAATTGTGGTATCATTTTCTAGCAATGTGATGGAGATGGCTGGTCGATTTTATAGATGTATGCAAGCAATCGATAGTTGGAAGAACAAATATTGTTTAAAAATGAATTCCCAAAAGACAGAAGTTATTATTTCTGGGAAGGAGGCTAAGTTTTGGGGTCATGCATGGTGGCCTGAACACTTGGCTCTCTTCCAATGCCAGTTTCCAAAGTAAGGAATTTATGTGTCATTTTTGACAAAAAACTGTAATTTGAGGCCCAGATAAATAAATTATCCTCTTTTTATCTTAAAAATGTTGAAGATAGTGTTACCTTTGATTTCTCCTGATCTAAAAAAATGATGTGGTCACTTCCTTAGTCTTATCTATGCTCGACTACTGTAATGCCCTATATATTGGTAATAAACAGAGATCACTAAATAAGTTACAGGTGCGTCTGAAAAAATTCCAAAATTCAAGTCTAAAGCAGGTGCTTTGGTGGAGCTTCATTGGCTACCAGTAAGGAAGAGGATTGCCTCTAAGGCCTTGTATCTGGCACATAAAGCGTTACATGGGTCAGGCCCAGAATATCTCAGAAGCAAGTTCAAATAATACTCCCCAAGAGGCTTCTACGGTCTGCCATGCCCAGGTCAGTAATAGTTTAGGGCCTAGGCCGTAGTTTTGTTCATTCCACAGGTGTTCTTTGGGACAGTTTGCCCCAACACCTAAAAATTCAGACTAGTCTGCTTTGTTTCCACAAGCATTTAACAACTTGGTTATTCTCGCTTTCTTCATAACATGGTTGTTTTTTGTGCTGATTACAAGTGGCTCTGTGACTAGTTGTATAACTTTGCTAGTGCCAAGATGCCTTTAGGCAATCGTGCTCTCTACAAGTTTATAAATCAAACCAACTCCCCGGGCCAAATTCAATTAAAAAAAGTGAGGAGGCCATTGGGCTCCTCTGTCTGAGTCTCATTAAGCCCCGGGGCCAAATATAAAGAAAAAGGGGAAGGGGAGCATGTGGACCCCCTACCCGAGCCTATTATGGCCCTTGGGAGCCAATCCCCCAGTGCCTGCCTTAAATATAGGTGGGTTCACCACAGTGGGGGTCACAGGTGGAGTCCCAGGGCCACGCAGCTCCAGCCGGCTCCCTGCATGATGCTGGAGTCTGCAGTGCTCCCCTCCAGGAGGGAGCAGCTATTTTCTGCTTGCTCCATCCAGGCAGGAGTGTGGGTAGGGAAACAGAATAGAAGTCTGCTGCCAGTCTGCGGGATCATGTTTAAATCTCCCGTCCGCTGGGAGCAGACTTCCATGTTTACTTCCATTTGGCGGGAGATTTAAAATGCTCCCACCAGGTGGGAGCACATATATGTTTCCCTGCCCGTGTTGGTGCGGGCAGAGAAACTACTATGTTCAGAGGTTGGGCTATCTGGGACATAGTAATTGAGCATGACCTAGTGTATGTCGTCCCCAGGGGCCTTTTTAAGGCTTGGGGAGGGGGGCCAAGCAGCCCCAACCTCCTTTGATGTACATTAAGGGCCTAGGACATGAGAACCCAGGGGCCTAATTAGGCTCTGGGAGGGTTGCTGTGTGCTCCCCTCCCTCCTTTGTCACCTCAGCCCCAGGGGATGGGGTCCCCAAGGCCCCTCAGAGGCTCAGGGAGTGGGGCCACGCACACCCCTTCCCAAAATAAAATCACACCATCCCCCGGGCCATTGCCCACCAACAGGGGGGTTTGGTTAAACAAGTGCGAAGCCCGCACTTTAAAAAAATATCTTTTTGACATGTATTTGAAGACCTGCTGAAATTTGTAGCTAATTTGTTTTGTTAAAATAATGTTTTACCCCAGGCCTAGGGGGGCAGGGTACCCCTATCCTACCCCCTATGCCTTTTTTGCGATTTTTAGGACTCCATTTTCCCCATTCATTTATTCCTAGGCAAATTAGACACAGCTACAGCCAAAAACGGCTGAACAGAATTACACTAAATTTGTCATTAAGCAAGATCTTGGTCAGAAACCAGGCTTTTTGTGATTTGGTGTAATTTTGTTTGGTAATTCCTGAGAAATTAAGGATAAAACATATAGATCTTTCACGGATCCAGAGATAAGACTTCATTAGCTGCCTGCCACCACATTAACAAATATATGATGGCAGCCATTTTAGAATACCTGAATAATGGTCCCTAGACACACAATATCAGCAAAGGATAACTTATCGTTAGGAAAATCTTATTTCTCCTTTGCATACAAACCCAACTTAAACTACATAAGCATTAGAAATTCTAAAGTTATAGTTAGAACTAAAATTTATAGTTTACAAACCACTCTTAAATTACTATAGGTCATTCTTATACACAGTCTTCTCACCTGATTCATCACACTACATTAACTACAACTAACCCCTTCTCTATGCACTGGTAGTACCCTTGCACATTACACAACTTATAGCATGTGAAATCATAGCATTCATAATAACACTTATGAGATCTGAAATCACATGATTTGTGCGAACATAGTTGCATGGTAAAGTGGCAAGTTATAATTACTGTAGTGTGGTGAGTGAGGTGAGAAGACTGTGTATGGAGGTGCACGACTTATAGTAATTTGAAGGTGGTGAGTAAATTATAAATCTGTGGCGGACGGTTATTTTACCAGGAAAGGGGGAGCCACACACATACAAATATACCTCACTCACACCCATTCATTCACACAAGCGCACACACCCATTCACAACACTCACTAACAAATACACATACATACACGCAGGCATGGTTGTAAATCAACTGAGAAATATGAAGAAGTATAGAAGAAGGAGAGAGGCACTGAAACAGAAAGAACGAGTTGAGGGAGTAGTTGATAAGGCCTTTGCTTTGAAGAGGAAGCTTTTCATTTCGATTATAAATAGAATGAAGACTCTTGACAAAACAGTGTTGTACATGAGGAGACAAAACCAGAAGAAAACAGTGAATAGAAGTAACTTTTGTACAGTGTTTAGTGGAGTATGGATACATACTTCTAATAAAGAGCCTTTCTTTCATGAAGAAAGCCATTTCCAGGATAACACATTAGTTCATGCTATTGATGAAAGAGGACGATGTTATGAAATGAAGAATGGCAGTCCTATAGTGAAAGAGATGATGGTATCTAGAAATGTAGAACAAGTTATTGCAGAAAAGGTACAGGGAAGGCGTAGTCAGGCCCTGTATATAAATGGAATTATAGTAGTGTTTGTAGTATTCATCAGCAATCCATTGATGTGATGAGAAAATGTCTACGTATCTTTCGAAGGCGAACACAAAATTAGTACTTACAAGGATTGGGTCTTTGCAAGGTTAGAAAGCATACAAATTTTGATGGACATTCACCAGCTTGTTTATCAAAGAAAGTGTGCAAAGCACCTTTCATCATTCCAGGATTTTAGCTGTACACCACTCCAAAATGTGAACTTCTGTTAGGAGACTGTACTATGTGAAACCTCCTGCTTTATATTTAGGAGAAATTAATAGAGCACTTTTGCATGGTACTGTGGCAGAGGTAGAAAAGGTTTGTGATGATGTGCAGTTTCGTTTCTTTTGTCCAGAACAGCACTCTACGGAAAATGAAGAGTTGATAACAGGAGGAGTTGCAGAACAGGACACATGTATTATAGTTGATAGTTTTGAAGATGAGATTACAAAATTTAACACAGTGTGTTCTGAAAAACCAGAGTATGTTTGCATATGTAGTCGACACACTCAGTACAAGATTCAAACACGGACTGTTGACTTGTATTTAAAAAGTGAAAAAGAAAACAATGATAACTGGTAAAAATTTGCTGTGTACCAATTTGTAGAGGATGCTTTGACTTGTCTACACAGCAAGTTATATGTAAGTACTATTACAATAAGTTAAAGGATAATAAAATGCCAGCTAGAGCTGTGCATAACAAGTTAGTACTGGTTCCTATTCCTGAACCACTTCAAGGTTTTAAATGTTTATGAGTCAATTCTTATCCAAAGTATACATCCGCTATATAAAAAAAAAAAAAAAAAAAACTTACTTACTTACTTACATTTCAGGCTATAGGACGTATGGAGCCAAAGACAGGCAAGTTACCACCAACAGAGTTGCTGAAAGGTCTAAAAGGTAGAGTACTGTACTGGATTAGTGGTGTTTTCTCAAAATGTTCAGCAGGATGCTCAAGAATTTTTATTTTTTAATGTTAGGACTATTAGAGCAAGAAGATGTGAATATCAATGTATTATTAGGTTTAACTTATAAATGGAACCATAACTGTGAACATTGTGAATTCACCTCTAGTACTGAAATCAATTCTGAATGATTGCTCTACTTGACATTACCAGATTGTAAATCTGTGGCCTTTGAAAATTTAAACAAAGACGTCCATCAAGATAGGACCTGTCCAAACTGCAGTTCAGAACTTAAGTTTACGTCGTTACTACAAAGGTATGGAAAATATGTCATAGTCATGCTACAATGATGCAGAGAGGATGGAACTAAATTAGAAAGTGAAATTACAAACTTTGTAGGTGGAAAAATTTCCATTTCAAAAAGAACTTTCACAACTATAGCAATCATATTTCATGAAGGAGTAAATATAACCTCTGCACACTGAACAATATATTTAAGATGTCAAAGAGGATGGACAGAGTGCAATGACATAGAAATGACATTCAAATCAAGAGTACCTAAAACGTTACCAAACTCATACCTGCTATTAGTAGAACCGAAGTTTTAAGGACAATTTAGGATAACTAAATGTGGTATTGTGTTGACATGTATATGAATTATGCGTTTATGAGACTTTATTCGGCCTATTAGGTGTATTGTGTACAGCAAGCTGTTCAAAAGGAAACTTTCTGACTGCAGGAAAGGAATTTATAAAAAATTACAGGACTACATTCTGTGACTACAGATAAAAACTAAACGGAGTTACTATAATACCAGCAGGCTTAAGTTGCATCTCTTCACAACTTCACCATTGTATTTTGTTTTGGTTGCCTAATGTTCAAAATTAAATCCTAATACATTTTTCTTTATTTATATTTTTTTCACAGTGGTTTTTCACATTCTGCAACATTACATCCACAGACAGCTGTTACAATGGTGTTACAGCCTATGCAGAAGGTAGCAAAACGCTTCAGTACTAGTGACATTTCACTGCATCTTCTCTCCACTTCAGCTAGAACTTTCTCCCCAGGAGCAGAGGCTGGAGGTCTGGAGGCTGATGATCCCTCTTCCTTTTTTCTGTGTGCAATATTAAGTTGCTTCTTGCAGAGTATTTTTTTGCTGTGCCCCGGGATAATGTCTTCTCATATATGCTGCACCACATCAATTTAGAAATGGTCTTCAATTCACCAGCTGGAATACTGAAACAATCCCAAGCTATGCTTTGTTTCTTCATTGGTGGTTTTTCATCAGCAGACTGTTCATGTGCAGCTGAGTCCTCCTGGTCTTCAACAACTTCAACCAGTGGTAGCTCTTCCTCTGGCTCTTCTAATGCCAGTTTATTTTTGTAGATATAGCAAATAGAAATTAAAAGCCAGCACACTTTTCGAAATCAGTTTGGGACAGCTCCTATAAGAAACTAACCAGTACCTGGAAAGTTCAAGAAGGGAGAAGTTAGTGTGTAGTTCCTTTGGTAGTCATGCTCTATTTGCAAGTTCCAATGCGAAAAGTTATTTTTTGAAACTGTTGTTTTTGACAAATGAGTTGTGAAAATATAGTTAAACCAATATTTTACTAAACAGCTAGACTCAAACTTTGGGTAAAATATGTCTATTTATTTGTTATATATTTTGTCATTTGTATTTGTGACTACTGACGTCATCGTGATCTCCGGTGTTGCTGTGAAGAAGGAAAATGCATTCTTGATGTAGTTTTTTCAACAAATGAATACAAAGGGGAAAGTTAAATTAGTATTTTACTAAACAGCTACACTGAAACATTATGTAAAATTTGTCTACATATGTGTTTTACACTTTGTCAAAAACAAGCGGTATTCAATATGTGTCCTCTGCAATCGTGACATCCATGTGAAAATCAAAAATATCTTGAAATAAGATGATTAATGTACTTTTTAACTAACTAGATGACAAATACACCAATAAGTGGTACACCATGCAGATGTAATGTTCAGTATCTAATTATAGAAAAAAATTCAGGGACGTTATAGTTATGAAATAGAATTAAAAAACTTTAGAAATTCATTGAAAAAAACAAAGGTTTCAGGGACGTTATAGTTAGGAATTAGCATTAAAAAAACTTAGAAATTCACTGAAAAAAAAACAAAGGTTACAAGGACGTTATAGTTAGGAAATAGAATAAAAAAACCTTAGAAATTCACTGAAAAAACCAAAGGGACGTTATAGATTGGCTGATATTTCACTTGTACAAAACCTGTGAAATTCAGCAGTTGTAGTTAGCTGAGCTAACTATAACTTGCGCCCCCACAATGGATTGCTTATGACCTCACATATCACATCACTCGTGACATGGTTAGTGTCATCACTGATGACATCACTGATGACATCTCAAATGACATTAATGATGGCATCATCTAGTGACTATGAGTGTTTTAAAAAAGTTTATGAGTGTTAAATATATATACACCAAGGTGCATTGGTGAATCAGTGGGTGTAAGAGTGCCTGTATGAATGATTCAGTGGGTGTGTGACTGACTGTATAAGTGAGTGAATAGGTGTATCAGTGAATGTATGGGTGAGTGACTGGTTGTGTGAATGTCTGTAACAGTCTGTCAGTTGGTGTCTAAGTGCTGTATGGGTGTGTGAGTGGTTGTCTGAGTACCTGTGTGAGTGTCTGTGGGTGGGTAATGGCATGTGTGACTTGTTTTATGGATGAGTGAGTAGGTGAGTCAGTGGCTGTATGGGTTAGTGAGTGCATGTGTGAGGGACTGTATGGGTGAGTGAGTGTGTGTATGGCTATGTGGGTGAGTGAGTGGATGTGTCATTAGTATATGGGTCAGTAACTAGGTATGTGAAAGGCAGTGTATGTGAGTGATGGGGTATATGAGTGACTGTATGGGTGAGTGTGTTCTTGTGTCAGTGGCTGTATAGGTGAGTGAGTATGCATTAGTATCTGCAGGAGTAAGTAAGTGAGTGTGTGTGTAGCTGTTTTGGTGAGTAAGTGGCTGTGTTATTGACTTTATGGGTGAGTAAGTGTGTGAGTAGCTCTATGGGTGACTGACCCAGTGTGTGAGTGGCTGTATGGGTGTATGAGTGGATATGTCAGTGGCTGTATTAGTGAGTGAGTGGGTGTATGAGTGGCTGTATGAGTGAGTGAGTAGATGTGTGTGTAGATCTATGAATCAGTGAGTGGGTGTGTAAGTACTGGCATGGGTCTGTGAATGGGTTTGTGAATGATTGTGTGGGAGTGGGAGTTTGTGTATGAAAGGTTCCATGGGGGTGTGAGTGCTTTTGTGGATGATGTCATCAATGATGTCATTTGAGATATCATCAGTGATGTCATCAGTGATGTCACTAACCATGTCATGAGTGATGTAATATGTGAGGTCATAAGCAGTGCATTGCAAGGGTGCAAGTTAAAGTTAGTGCAGCTAACTATAACTGCTGAATTTCTCTGGTTTTGTACGAGTGAAATATATATATATATATATATATATATATACACCAAATAGCTTACTGATTCGTGTAAGCACGAGCCACACCGATCCAAGTTTTGCAAAATAATATTTATTGATTCGAGGCAAAAGACGCGTTTCGAGCTATCCAGCTCTTGGTCACATGACCTTAGTTCAAAGTTCAGACTTTTTATACTTTTCCATAGAGCTAAAGAAAATACTTAATGGTGCTGTCATCACAACTAACTCCGTGAGTATTTCCAAACATTTCATACCTTATATACAGTGCTGTGTATTAAATTCATTTAAACACATAGTTTACAGAATAATGAAATCTATACATTGTGCACAAAGAAAGAAAAGAAAGAAAGAGATGAATGTATTTATTTTAACGTTTATATAATCACTGTTGTGTCACTTATCCCATCCCTTTTGAATTTTTCTTTTGTATCCCTTCACAATTGCACAATATGATTGTTGGATTTCTGTGTAATATAGAGAAGCGGTGTGTTGACTTAGTCTCCCTACATGAGTAGTGTTTTATTAAGTAAAAACATTCTTGAAGTGGTTACAAGTGGGCAATATTGTCAGCAATATGATGTTTTGTATACCTATAAGTGACCATTTGTTTTGATTAAACTTTTTTCTATTTTTGATTGCTCCCGTATAGATGTAATGGATGGAGTGTATGAGTCACCTTCACTACAGTTATGAGCTACGAGCACGGAGTTTTAGGTGATTGTATCTACAACCACGCTCTCCATCTTTCCAGATTCATGTGGGGCAACAGGATATTACTTATGGTCGTTTTTCTGTTACTGTTAATTCCATATCTGTTTGTATATGGGTACTATACCCTTTATAAACATCAATGTCAGCAATTATGTTTTGCTTTCTTATTTATAATTAGGGCTCCCGGTTTTATGGTATTTATTTTTTTAGCATTTCCGTCTGTATTTATCCATATTTATTTTTTGCCCACTTTTTCTGTATTTATCCATATTTATTTTGTGTTTTGGGACAAATGAAGTTGTAAAACTGTACATTTCCATATTTATATAATTGATAGACTCGCACTCATTCTTTGATGTCTGTCTGTTTTAGCTATTTAAGATGCCAAATATTATATAACAAAACATCCACTGGTAAATATTAGCATTATACCACAAATGTATATTGACACATGGCATTATTTAATGAAATTGCATCCTGTTTTTTAAATTTCCCATGCTGTCCATCTGCTCAGCTGATGGCCTATAATTCACGAAAGACTGCATAGAGTCACTTAAAAGAAACCCAATTTTCTGTCAACAAGAGGATAACCTTCAAGCTCCTCACCCACGCACACAAAGCACTCCACAACTCCGGACCAGCCTACCTCAACAGACGACTCAGCTTCTACACCCCCACCCGCCAGCTCCGCTGGACCAGCCTCGCCCTCGCCACAGTCCCCCGCATCCGGAAAACGACCGCCGGCGGCAGATCCTTCTCCCACCTCGCCGCCAAGACCTGGAACACCCTCCCCACCAACCTCCGACAGACCCAAGACCTACTGGCCTTCAGAAGACTCCTCAAGACCTGGCTCTTCGATCAGTAGCAGCACCACCCCCCTCTTCCCCCAGCGCCTTGAGACCCTCGCGGGTATGTAGTGCGCTTTATAAGTGACATGATTGATTGATTGATTGATTGATTGTTTTTATCCACTTTTAAAAATAAATGCAGACAGAAAACACATTGTTTTCTGTCTGTATTTATCTGTAAAAATCCGTAAAAACGGAAAACCGGGAGCCTTATTTATAATAGAATAATGTTAATGAGTGGTTAACATTGATTTAATAGAATCAAAGGTGCTAAACCATTTCTGGCACCTCGAAACCATGATAGCCCACGCTTTATAACTGGGTACTTTACCCGGATAATGCATTTACCTCTTTGAACGACAAGTCGTCTTAAAGTTTATGTTGGAGACAGCATCACTTCACCACTTTTTCTCTCTCTTTCTTTCTTTTCTTTCTTTGTGCACAATGTATAGATTTCATTATTCTGTAAACTATGTGTTTAAATGAATTTAATATACAGCACTGTATATAAGGTATGAAATGTTTGGAAATACTCACGGAGTTAGTTGTGATGACAGCACCATTAAGTATTTTCTTTAGCTCTATGGAAAAGTATAAAAAGTCTGAACTTTGAACTAAGGTCATGTGACCAAGAGCTGGATAGCTCGAAACGCGTCTTTTTGCCTCGAATCAATAAATATTATTTTGCAAAACTTGGATCGGTGTGGCTCGTGCTTACACGAATCAGTAAGCTATTTGGTGGATTTTCGAGAGCGGCGGCGCCCGCTCAGAGACGAGCCCCAACCCACTTGGAAGGGAGGAGAACAGCGCCATTTTAATGACGATTTGATGTGGAATCAATTATCTCCGCCCGCCGGCAGCGTTATTTACTCGCTACAACGTGTACCAGTGACTCCGTGGAAATCGTTTCTATTTTCCTCTGACAAGGTAAACGATCGAGTCTGAGAGAACGAGTGTGCTGCCAGGGTGCGTCAGGGCAGTTTTCCGGAAGACGCGATCCAGTTTGAGAACGGTCAGTGGACCGAACAGCATTGTGGGCAATGGAGTTCCTGAAAGGTCGGGAGGCCTCAGCAAGTTTAATTTTCAAAAAAACATCGAATGCGAGTAACAGGGAAGAAACAGGCACTAACCAGTCGCAATCTGCATCGAGTATCAAACAGAAAGGAAACTTGTTAGAGAAACTGCGTAAAAAAGAGCTGAGTCGGTGGTGGGAGGCTACATCTCTCCAAAACTATCTGGAGGTGGACCGGATACCAAGAGGTCTTAGAATTTTTATTGTGCCTACACTAAACTGTTTAGACTAGGAATTATAGGTTGTGATAAGTCTTATGGGGGCATCTGTTTCCGTTTGTTTGATCTTAGGTGCTTTGTATAAGGCTTCGCTTCTCTCAATTTGATCTGCTCTTTTTTCGGCCATTTTAAGCATTTTAAGGGGATACCCTCTGGCTTTGAATCTGTGTGATATTTCCTTCTTGTTTTTACTGTATGTTTCCTCAGAACTACAGTTTCTCTTTGCTCGCAGGAACTCTCCAAAGGGTATACTCCACCTGAAATTAGGAGGGTGGCAGCTAGCTGAGTGTAGAACAGAGTTACCTGCTGTGCTCTTCCTAAATAAATCCGTCTCAAGTTTGTTACCCTTCACAGTTAGTCTGATATCCAGAAAATCAACTGTCTGTTGGCTGTATTGCATGGTAAATTTTAGGTTTACAGAATTCTAACAAGAAGTGCTAAAAGCATGGCTTGATAACACCACCTCGTGTTCGAGAATGATGCTACAGATACTTATAAAGAACGCATGGGATGAACATAAAGATCTAGTGGAACAAATACAGAAAATACTGGATGACATGGCGAAAGATCCGGACCAAAATGAAGTAAAAAAGACCCTTGCTGCAGTAAACGATCGCATTACAAACTTTGAGAAAGATATTATTGAAAGAAAACAAAGAAAATTTGAAAGAGATGAGAGGGACTACAGGTCTGGAAGAATTTTGACATTCGCAAGAAAATTTGACAAACTACGTACCAATCTCACCAAGGATCGGGCATTGGGAGCTGTTGATAGAGACAGATGGGAATCTGGTACAAGTTTGAGCTCGGATGTTGGATCAATAGATAGTAGTAGTTCATTTCCACCAGAAATCACGTCTTTTTCCGAGGAACTGCGCCTCATGCAGGAGGTGAACGAACATTCAATAAGAGGAAGAACGAGATACCAAGGAAGAGGAGGAAAAACAAGAGCAAAAGAAGGCGAGACCGGCGGAGTAAAGAACAGCAATACTGGCGTGGGAACCAAAGGCCAGAACCAGAAGGGGAAGTAATGGATGGACAAGAACTTACGGTAATGAACCTCACTAATAGACTTTTAAATCCTATAGAAGAGCAGGTTCTCAAACTTGGATTAACTTTTTGTCCTGATTTACCTATTGATTACACCCAGACACGTATTGATATTTATTTATTTGTACGTAAACTGAAACTTTTTAAAATTCATAAATCCAGACAACAGAATCAATCAACACCCGCAGAGAATACACCTACCCTATGTCCCTCCATTGATGACATTGATATTTTAAGAACACTTGAGAGTTTAGGAAATGAACAAGAAGCACACAGTACACAGACAATTGCTCTGTCCGATCCAAACATAGTTACTGTAGTTGAGAATCTTGGCCTAGACCCTGCCAGATCGGTAGTCACCCCATTCAGAGCAAAATCTAAATACAGGCCACAGATTCCTAGAGACAACATAGACGTCTTTCATGAGATGGTTAACCGTGATATTCTAGAGCTTCTCAGAAAACCCATGATTGGTTCTAATCTTACTAAAGCACAAAGAGAAGCTATTAAGTGTCTGCAAAGTGATGAGAATATTGTGATAAAGCCCTCTGATAAAGGCGGTAATATAGTTTTATGGGACAAAAAGAACTATATCTATGAAGCCATGAGACAGCTTAATAACACGACATGCTACACCAAGGTTGACAAATCCTATTTTTCCACACTGCAGGTTAGATTTTTTGACCTCCTTAAGGGGTGGGCAGATGACAACCTATTGAATTGGGATGAGCAGAAATTCCTTAGAAATGATACACCAACTATACCTACTTTTTACCTTTTACCGAAGGTACATAAAGACCCGTTGCAGCCTCCAGGCCGACCTATAGTGTCATCAAAAAATAGTCTGCTCGAGAATGTTTCCATTTACGTGGACCATTTTCTAGCAGACTATGTCAAAGACCTAACATCGTACATTAGAGACACAAAAGACTTTCTACAAAAAATTGAGAACATACATTGGGATAAGAACTACTGGCTTGTCTGTTTGGATGTAGAAAGTCTTTATACAAGCATCAGGCATAGAGACGGACTAAAGGCATGCGAACACTTTTTAAGGACCAGAAGTATACATCACTTGACACATACTAGGATGTTACTACAGATGATCGAAATCTGTCTCTTGGAAAATTTATTTACATTTAATGGAGTTTTATATAAACAAGTACAGGGGACTTCGATGGGCACCTGCTTCGCTCCCAGCTACGCTAATCTCTTGGTGGGCTGGTGGGAGAAGCGGGTGCTCTGGAGTGAATCTCTGGAACATTGGACCAACAAGGTCAATATCTGGCTCAGATTTATTGACGACGTCTTCTTTGTATGGGAAGGCGAAGAGGAAGAACTCCTTGATTTTGTAAAAGAATTAAATGAGAATTCTGTAAACCTAAAATTTACCATGCAATACAGCCAACAGACAGTTGATTTTCTGGATATCAGACTAACTGTGAAGGGTAACAAACTTGAGATGGATTTATTTAGGAAGAGCACAGCAGGTAACTCTGTTCTACACTCAGCTAGCTGCCACCCTCCTAATTTCAGGTGGAGTATACCCTTTGGAGAGTTCCTGCGAGCAAAGAGAAACTGTAGTTCTGAGGAAACATACAGTAAAAACAAGAAGGAAATATCACACAGATTCAAAGCCAGAGGGTATCCCCTTAAAATGCTTAAAATGGCCGAAAAAAGAGCAGATCAAATTGAGAGAAGCGAAGCCTTATACAAAGCACCTAAGATCAAACAAACGGAAACAGATGCCCCCATAAGACTTATCACAACCTATAATTCTCAGTCTAAACAGTTCAGTCAGGTAATCAAAAAAAGATGGGACATTCTTACACAAGACAGATTACTAAAAGAAAAACTGGGCTCAGACCCAGCGATAACATACAGAAAAGGTCCCTCCATTAAAGACAAGATAGTTAGGAGTCACATGGAACATCGAAAAGTGACATGGCTGGAAAGAATGGGCGGTTTTCACAAGTGTGGAAAATGTAAGGCTTGTAGTCACAGTGAAAATGTGAAGGAGGTTACACTACAGAGAACCCATAGGAAATGGCACATCAGGAAGAATATACAATGTAGCACTGATTTAGTGGTTTATGTAATTACGTGCCCTTGTGGTAAGTGGTACATAGGCTCAACCACCTTCCCTGTAAAGAAGAGGATATTAGAGCATTGGCGTGCCATTACCAACAAAGATTTTAACTATGGCACGGCGAAACATTTTTACCAAGAACATAACAGTGACTGGACACAAGCGAAATTTTTCGCTCTTGATACCATCCCCAAAAATCCCAGAGGTGGCAATAGAATTTTAACCTTACGCAGAACTGAATCCAGATTCATATTGCAAGCTGGTTGTGTCGTTCCTGTTGGGATGAATAATGATGAAGAGATGCATGTGCATCTGTAATTAGATTGCAATAGTGCTTCCCGCTGTACCTTTAAAACAGAATTAGCATTCTGTATTTATTTTAACGTTTATATAATCACTGTTGTGTCACTTATCCCATCCCTTTTGAATTTTTCTTTTGTATCCCTTCACAATTGCACAATATGATTGTTGGATTTCTGTGTAATATAGAGAAGCGGTGTGTTGACTTAGTCTCCCTACATGAGTAGTGTTTTATTAAGTAAAAACATTCTTGAAGTGGGCAATATTGTCAGCAATATGATGTTTTGTATACCTATAAGTGACCATATGGTTTGATTAAACTTTTTTCTATTTTTGATTGCTCCCGTATAGATGTAATGGATGGAGTGTATGAGTCACCTTCACTACAGTTATGAGCTACGAGCACGGAGTTTTAGGTGATTGTATCTACAACCACGCTCTCCATCTTTCCAGATTCATGTGGGGCAACAGGATATTACTAATGGTCGTTTTTCTGTTACTGTTAATTCCATATCTGTTTCTATATGGGTACTATACCCTTTATAAACATCAATGTCAGCAATTATGTTTTGCTTTCTTATTTATAATAGAATAATGTTAATGAGTGGTTAACATTGATTTAATAGAATCAAAGGTGCTAAACCATTTCTGGCACCTCGAAACCATGATAGCCCACGCTTTATAACTGGGTACTTTACCCGGATAATGCATTTACCTCTTTGAACGACAAGTCGTCTTAAAGTTTATGTTGGAGACAGCATCACTTCACTGCTTTTTCTCTCTCTTTCTTTCTTTTCTTTCTTTGTGCACAATGTATAGATTTCATTATTCTGTAAACTATGTGTTTAAATGAATTTAATACACAGCACTGTATATAAGGTATGAAATGTTTGGAAATACTCACGGAGTTAGTTGTGATGACAGCACCATTAAGTATTTTCTTTAGCTCTATGGAAAAGTATAAAAAGTCTGAACTTTGAACTAAGGTCATGTGACCAAGAGCTGGATAGCTCGAAACGCGTCTTTTTGCCTCGAATCAATAAATATTATTTTGCAAAACTTGGATCGGTGTGGCTCGTGCTTACACGAATCAGTAAGCTATTTGGTGGATTTTCGAGAGCGGCGGCGCCCGCTCAGAGACGAGCCCCAACCCACTTGGAAGGGAGGAGAACAGCGCCATTTCATGACGATTTGATATATATATATATATCAAAAGATTTCCTCACAACAAGAAAGGTAACGAAGCCGTGTCTCAAGCCACAAAACTTTTATTCGTCGGCTGTTGTCCTCCACTTTGACAAGGTTCGAGCCAAAAACGGACGAACTCACGGGTTGATGTTTCAGTAATTATTTAATGTGCAGACCCCCCCCGCACCGACAGATGCATTACGGCATAAAGCCTTCTTCGATGTCGATGTTCAAAACCAAATGCAGTGTTTAAATGTAAGCCAAAAACATATCATGTGACAATCATAGATATCAAAGACGGTTTCATAGCCTTTCCCCAGGAAATCATGGTGGCCATCTTTAAGTATAATATAAACTTATAAAAAATGTGACAAAAAGTGCAAACAACAATCTTGTACAAATATTTGCAATCCAAAGGTTAATCACCTATCGTACATAGTCATTAATATATGAAATATATACAGAGGAGATATCTTAAAAATCTATGAAAATCATAGCGAGGATTAACGCTTCGAGGACCCCAATGATAATGTTTTATACACTTGTTCAATTGTGCATCCTCAAGTAGCTTGAGCTAATACCCAATGAATCAAATTATGCCCTCAATGGGCAATTGATGTTATCTTCCGTTAGATACCTCATTCTGTTTCTAAGACATTATTTAATTTATGCACGAAAAAAATCATCATCTGGGCTTTAAAAAATATGTTCAGTTCATAATTGCGCCCTGAATGGGCCATTTCCATCATATCACAGTAATACAGAGCTTGGCAGTTAAATCATTGAATCCCCTCTTTCAAATTCATGTCATGTTCTGGCTTTGTTCAACACTGTTGTAATTCAATATAACTAAAATAGTTCTTTCTAAAGTTGACTATATAGCATGACATTCCACGACTACAACACAATGCCTAATATTAATAAACAAATTTATTATTGAATTTGTTGAAAAGAAGGGAGAAGAAATATGTCAATGTCACTGTTCTATTTGTGTGGCGCAAATGGACAAACCCCCAGGGCAGCAAGGATGGCAGGGAAAATATAGTCATGGGCATAGGTGTGCGTTATTCAGTTTTCAGTCCAGATGTACCCACATCTCCTCATCATTGTTGAGGCCTAGAGGGGCCATCTTCTGTAGTTTGATTATATATTTAGACTCCAGGATGCGCAGTTTTTTTATCCTGTCTCCCCTCTCTCAACTCTACTCACTTGGTCCAAACAAAAGAAACTCAATAGATCCCTATTGCTCTGATGGACCTTTTCAAAGTGGTGAGCAACTGGATAATTACAGTCTTTATTGTTGATAGCCCACATATGTTCCAAAATGCGCTTCTTGGTAGGATGGATCGTACTACCAATATACCGCTTGTTACACGGGCATACCAGACAATAAACAGTATATTCTGAATTGCAGTTTAACAGTAGGTTGATTTTCCACACCGAGTTGGGGTCATTCTCTCTGATCTTATATGTGGAGATTTTCTTGCTATATTTACAGGCTTTACACCTCATGCAGGGAAAAAATCCAGTAATTGGATCTTTTTTCGGAGGTGCTGGTTGGAAGTGGCTATGCACTAGGTGATCACCTATTGATTTCCCTCTTCTATTAGTGATAGTGGTTTTAGGTGAAATCACTCTGCCAAGGACTTGATCTGTTTGCAGGATGTTCCAGTTCTTTTTAAAGATTTGCACTATTTGTGCTGATTTGTTGTTATACTCAGTGATCATCCTTACCGGCTCTCTAGTCTCTTGCTTCTGTATGCCCTCTTTATTTTTAGCCACTAACAATTGTGTCCTTTGCACTAGATTGACCTTTGTTTCAGCTACCCGCAGGCTATTAGTAGTATAGCCTCTAGCTTTGAAGCGTTTGAATGCCTCTGTTTTTGCATGTTGGTACTCTGCTTCTTTGGTACAATTCCGTTACATCCGCAACAGTTCCCCATAGGGGATGTTGGTGATTAAACTCTTTGGATGATAGCTCCCTGCATATAAGATGGAGTTCCCTGATGTAGGTTTCCTATATAACCTGGTTAATAGCCTGTCTTTCTCCACATATACCTCCAAATCTAGGTAACATACTGTAGTCTCACTGATGTTACCTGTGAAAAGCAAATTCAGCTCATTGTCATTCAATGACTCTATATTCTCTTCAGCTGAAGAGCGGTTGCCTCGCCACACGACAAATAGGCCGTCGATATATCTTGCCCATAGGGCTATGTTATCGACTCATTTCTCATTCCTGCCTGCCCAGGCCATGTGCTTCTCCCACCAGCCTTCGAACAAGTTCTCATAGCTGGGGGCGAAGCACGTGCCCATTGCTCGTTGTTGTCTATATAGTTGTCCAGAGAAAATAAAAACATTATTTTCCAGACAAAACTTTACCATTTCTAGAAGCATGTGATTATGTGACTGGAATTTCAATGGTCTGTTGTCTAAAAACCACTTAACTGCATGAAGACCCTGAGTATGATTAATACAAGTATAGAGACTCGTGATGTCTTAGGTTATTAACATCATGTCCTCTTCCATTATAATCCTCTCAATTAGTCTCAAAAAGTCCTGTGTATCACGAACATAGGATGCTAGATCCCTGACCAAAGGTGCTAAAAATAAGTCAATATAAATCGAAGTGTTCTCCAGAAGACTCTTTATCGATGCCACAATTGGTCTTCCTGGAGGACTGGTCAGGTCTTTATGGACTTTTGGAAGGTGGTAGAATGTGGGAAGGACTGGATTCTCACATAGAAGAAAGAGATACTCATCATGTGTCAACATCCCCTCGCTTTCCCACTTTCGGAGGCATTGGTGGAAAACTTGTATGCAGTCCACATATTCGGATCTCTGTATTGGTATGTAACATTCAACATCGTCTAATTGTCTTTTAGCCTCCTTGTAGTAATGTTCTTTATCAAAGACAACAATATTACCCCTTTATCAGAGGGCTTAAAGACCAGAGTATCGTCTCTCTTTGATGCCTGCAACAGTCCCCATTGTTCCTGGGTGAGATTATACTGCTTTTTTGATGTTTCCTGTTGTTCATCAATCTCTTTAGGTCTGAGATGATGGCCTCATTAAAAACATCTATAGCATCATGCGGGATTTTAGGTATAGTCTTTGATTTCATTTGTAGATTGCTTCTCCCACTGGACTGGGTAATTCCTATCACTTCCAGATAGCTGTGTGTATCTCCCAGAGTTATTGAATCACCACTCTCACTGGTGAGTTCCAGAGACTGTAAGATCTTTAATGTTTCCAGATCATGTCAGGTGAGAAGATCCATATCTGACCTTACATCCCGATGTTTCCTGATCTTCTACTGGGTTGGAGTAAATTAATTTTCTGTAATTTTAGTTTGCGGATGTATTTGAAAAGATCTATGCGGATCTGTGCATAATCTGGTTCCGTTGTGGGACAAAACGTTAAGCCTAGCTGTAACACCTTGATCTCTCTTTTTTTAAATTATTTTATTTTATTGATTTTCTCAGAACAAACAAAAATGGGACTCAGTATGACAAGTTGGCATGATACATTCCTCACATTTGTCAATAAATTTAAAAAAACCACAAAAAAAACCCAGTAAATTACCTTTACAGTAGAAAAAAAAACATCGAATTATCATGGCATAGAGTTATACTTCCCCAGAGACACTCCCATTTCCCCTGTGAACCGGTCTGGCAAGTCATTATAGTATATCTGCTTCAAGTCGGGGGGTAAGTGGCACCGTCCTCTGAACGGCTAGCTGCTGTTGTAACTAACGGAATAGTCATGTCTTGTGTTCTATCAATCGACGCGTTCTCGCCACTTGTCATAGTGATTAGATGAGTTTTGTACAGCTCCCAAAAGTTTTTAGGTCTACTACGAGGGGGTAGCTGGTCACTGAAAAGCTCTGTCTGTGTACTGCAGTACGTCATGTCTCGCGTCCATTGATTTAACGTGGGAACTGGTCCACGCAACCAGTTGATCGCTACTCTACGTTTGGCTATTAGCAGTCCCATATCCACCAGTCTGCGGACCCCTTTGGGTATCGACTTAGAGTAGCCAAGTAAGGCCAATGCTGGGTCCGGAGCCAGTGCTAACTTAGTGATTTGTCCTAGCTCTTTGAAGACTAAGCCCCAGAAAGCAGAGATTCCAGGGCAGGACCAAGCTACATGAAGGAAATCGGCAGGTAGTGCTGCGCAGCGTTCGCTTTCTGGGTCTTCCCGTAGACCATATCTATGCAGTCTCTCTGGGGTGTAATATACCCAATTGAGGTATTTAAAGTGTATCAATCTATGCCTCCCATTTAGTGAGATACGATTGGTGCTGGTGCAACAATAGGTTCACATGGTGTCAGCTATGTCCATATTCAAGTCCCGTTGCCATGCTAATCGGGCCTTGGTGTAATGATTTTCTCTGTATGACATAGATAATTTATATATTGTAGACACTATGCGTAGCGAGGATTTCGCCTTTATGATGTGTGTTAAGGCAAGAAGTTCTGGGGGTTCGAGATATTCATCCCCTAGAGTATTTTGCAGCGCATGCCGTATTCTGTGATATTGGAATTGCGTTAGCATAGTGGGTTTCGGTTCAACACTATTAAAATCCTCCCAGGTCCTAGACACCCCATCGTCAAATAGCTCACCCACTGTTTGTATGCCCAGTGTGTTAAGCGCTTGTGTGACCCCTTTTTCTCTACAAGGAGATAACCATAAACACCAATCAAGTGGAGTGGACGGTGAGTACAAAATCACGCCCGCTTGCAGGTTCAATAGGTGTTGCCAAGCATGTGTCGTTGCATTGATCGAGTCAAGAATACGCGTCCTCCGATCGGCAGCCGGAAACAACAACGCAGGGAGTGTGAGTGGTGTCGCCACTTCAGCTTCTATTCGAAGGTGCGGGATATCAGGGGAGCCGTGCATCCAGTAGTATGCGTGTGCACCCTGCGCAGCTCTATAATATAAGTCGAAGTCTGGTGCTCCCAGCCCACTCATATGATAAGGTAAGACCAGAATTTGCCACTTAGCTCGCGGTTGTTTACCTGCCCAAGCTAGTTTCATCATCAGGGTAGTTAGACGGCTGAAGAAGGCGCGCGAAAGGACCATGGGGATATTGGAAAATAAAAACAGAAGGCGCGGTAACACCACCATTTTCATGATGGAAATTCTACCAAGTAGAGATAGTGGGAGCCGTATCCACCTCTCTAAATCATCTTCTAATTTGCTTAAGGGAGCACCGTAATTTTTCCGGAACACTATCTCGGAATCTGTGTGTACTTTTATACCCAGATATCTCACCGCCTCCGTGGACCATTGTAATGGGTAGTCCGAGTCTATTCGGGGTGTGTTCGGTGTAAGTGGGAAAATAATGGATTTCGGCCAGTTGACTTGGAGGCCTGACAGGGCTCCAAAGCGCACCACCTCCCGGAGGACCGTAGAGAGGTTGGATTCCGGGTTTCTAACATATAGGAGTGTGTCATCGGCATAGGTGGAGACAATAAGTTGGTAGTGCGGTAAACGAATACCTCGATGCCAGTGATATTCCCTAAGCGCGCACGCAAGAGGCTCCGCCACTAACGCGTAAAGTAGAGGGCATAAGGGACAGCCTTGACGCGTACCCCTTGAGATGCGTATGGAACCTGTCACTACGTTGCCTATTTTAACACTGGCAGAGGGTCTATTATAGAGAACACCAATTAATTGAATGAAGACTGGGTCAACGCCCATCCTTGTCAGTACGCGTGTCATAAAGGGCCATTCTACAGAGTCAAAGGCCTTCTCTATGTCTAAGAAAACGGCTACTGCTGGTGTATCCGGTCTGATATGCTGAAGTGCTCCGAAAACTGTCCGTAGATTATAAGTCAAGTTTCTACCCGGCACAAAGCCAGCTTGTTCCGGCGCTACTAGGATTGGGACTAGAGGAACCAAACGGTTCGCGAGGATTTTAGCAAATATCTTCGTATCCACGTTTAACAAAGATAGCGGACGATAAGAGGTGCAGTCTTCCGTGGGCTTACCAGGTTTTAGGAGAGCCACTATTACTGCTTCTGTCATGGAGGGTGGCATATTTCCCGATACGCACATATCATCGAATAGTGTGGCCAACTGTGGGAGTAGTAGATCCATAAAGGCCCTATAGAAGGAAACTGTGAGGCCGTCAGACCCTGGAGCATTCCCCGCCCTCATACTGGACAAAGCAAGCAGGATTTCGTCCTTTTCAATGGGTCTCATGAGGAACTCCCGGTGCGTGTTCGTGAGCCATGGAAGTTTTATGTGTGATAAATAATCTATTATCTCTGCTTCTGAGGCGGTATTGCGGGATGTACAAAGTTCTGTATAATATTGGCGAAATCTCTCTGCTACTTCGGTTACTTCGGTTAATATCTCGCCCTCTGTTGACCTAATTTCTGCCACCTGTGCATTTTCCCTGCGTTTCTTAAGCAATTGGGCTAATACTGACCCCGGTCTCTCACTCTCGCCATACGCCCTCGCTGTGGCATATTTACCCAGATGTTTAATTTCATCGTCAGCCGCCTCATGGTATGCCTCGAGCAGGTCCGAGAGTTCCCTCTTGTCTGTATCTCTCGGATCCATCAGTTGGCGCTGTTCTAGACTCCTTATTTTCCCCTCTAAGTCCGTTAGGCATTTCCGAATAGCTCTGAGGACCCCCGAGTGTTTTGAGATTGTGACCCCCCTGATGTAGACTTTAAATGACTCCCAGATGACCTGATAGTCTTCAACTGAGCCCACATTCTTATCAAAAAACGTTTCAATTGCCTCTGCCAATTCTTCTTTAAATACTGCGTCAAGTAGGGAGTAGGGTGGAAACCGCCAAGTGAATGGAGGAATGAGCCTGTGTGGGGTGTCCATCACCAGTAGGATCGCCGAATGGTCTGAAAAAGTACGGGGTAACACCTGACACATGCGGACCCTGTCACAGAGTGTACTAGCTGCAAGTCAATAATCAATACGGGTATGTAGGTTGCGATATGCTGAGTAATGAGTAAAGCCTCCACTGTGCGGGTTTTTCAGGCGCCATACGTCACTTAGATCAAACCTGACTATCGCACTCTCTACCGCCCGAGCAGCTGCTGTGGTATGCCTCTCCGGTCCCCCCGATCTCTCTAGTCTGGGGTCCCTAACCAAATTAAAATCACTGCCCCAAAGTTGTGTCCCCTCGCTGACGCAGCCCACCCTGTTTGCCAGTGTAGTGAAAAACTCCGGATTATCAAAGTTAGGGCTGTAAATATTAACTATGAGTAGGTCCATACCTTTCCCCCTACACCTCGAGATCGTATATCTACCGTCTTTGTCAGTGGCCACCGGGTGAAGGGTGAGGGCCGACTTAGGGTTGGCCCAAGTGAGTACCCCCCGCGCATGAGTGGTAAAACCTGCATCATGAATGTTGCCATGCAAGCCACTACAGCGTAACATAGGGGAATTGGGTGGGAGGTGTGTTTCTTGCAGTAGGGCAACATCTATCTTTTGTCTCGTCAGGTAAGAAAGGACTTTGCATACTTTTCTGTAATCATTCAGCCCTCTAACGTTCCACGTGAGTGCTCTGAGAGTGTCTACTTCTGTATCCCAACTGTTTGCTGTCATATGCGTCTGGGAATTAGTCAATGTTGCCATGGCTTAACTGAGTGTGTTGTAAATTTGAAATATAGCCTGTGGGAATGCCTAACATCACGTAGATTATGTCGTCTGAGTCTCATGAATCCTCCACCCCCACCCACATCAGGACACCCCCAACCTTGACCTGACGGAAAGTGCCCATAAACCCCCCCTTGTACAGAACTTATGCAACATCGTTCAAAACAGCCGTCGCCCTTCCCACCCACCCAGAAATAACAATAACAATACCCCAAGAGTGTGCTTCACTGGTAGGCAGAGGTTGCCAACAAAGTTCAGTCAAACTTCAATGTGTAACTATCAAACCCCCCGCACACCATCAACTAATAGTATGCATTAGCAAAAAGGAGAACATATCCAACCCCCGCTGTTTCTCAGGATTACAAACTAGAGGGGGAGCACCAACAATAAGACTTCCAAAGTGCGGGCAGGACCCATGTTGCCAACCAGTGCACCCCGAGAACAGTGAGGTCTCATAAGTGGCACTGTCGTGCTCCATCCCCCCCATGTGAATAAATCTTATCTGTGATGCGGCCGGGCATGAGTTCAGTCCTGTTCCTCCAAGGAACCTCCATCTGCTCCAGTTGAAGCGCTCCTGTCCGGGCTGCCGCGCCGTTCCCTAGACCAGTCATTCATGGCTTTCTGTAAGGCCTTTGGGTCTGTGAAAATTCGTGATTGGCCCTGGCGTTGACACGAAGGCGAGCCGGGTACAGCATTGCATAGTCTATGTTGTGCTCTTTTAAACTGCCGCTTGAGTGGCACAAACTGGCGCCGCACCTCCTGGACCTTCACCGTAAAGTCTGGAAACAGTGAGAGGGCAGAGCCTTCATAATGTAAAATTTGTTTCTCCCTGGCAACTCTCAGCGCTGCATCTCTGTCCCGGTAGTTTAATAATTTTGCAATTATCTGCCTTGGGGGGGCTCCAGGCGGTGGGCGCAGGCCCAAGGAGCGGTGCGCTCTCTCAACCACAAACATGGGCGAGAAGGTGTCACTACCAAGGAGCGTGACCAGCAATGTCTCAATGAAATGTTCCATGTTGCCAGTCGGCGTCAACTCCGGCAGGCCCGTGATTCTCAGGTTGCTCCTCCGAGACCTCGCTTCTAGGTCTTCGGCTTTGTCCTGCAGCACCTTGCCTAATTGTTTGTGGTCTGAGTCCAGCATCGTCTGTGACTCTTCCACCTCCGTGATACGGCGCTCGGCCGTGTCAATGCGTTCCGCATGCTTGTCAAGTCTCTCGGACATTCTGTCCATGCGGTACGAGAGGGAGTCCATCTTAGTGCCCAGGACAGCGAGCGAGTTCTGTAGGCCCTTCTTCATCGAGGCGAGCATGGACCTGATGTCGCCTTCCTGTGTCCCCCACACTTGGTCCCTGCCATTTTCGCCCTCATTGGCAGATGTCGCGCGCTCTCTAGGTTTGCGCTGATCGAACGACAATTTCGGCTGTGTTCTATCCGTCCTGCCCATCTTCGCCAACCTTTGTGGGTCTCAAGAATGCAAGGAGCACCAGCGTGGCCGTAGTAGGTACTTTCCAGGAGTGCAGCAGAGCCGGGCCGGGTTTAAGGTGCTCAGATCAGTCACAGCCTTCCATGCACCACTCGGGAACAACGTTGCAGCAAGTCTAGTTGCTCCTATCTCAGCAGCCCCTCTTGCACCAGGCACTAATGCACCCAAGTGCTCCCCAGTGCACTCAATCAGCAGCAGTTATCCACTCCACTCGTTCCCTCTGGACACAAGTGAGCTCCCAGCCTCTTTGGTACCACAGCCACCAGCCAACAGAAGATAGGGGTGCTCACCGTGCCTGCAAGGTGTGCATAAGTTCCCCAAGCAGCAGGGTCACTCAGCAACAGTCATTAGGCAGCTGTGTTTGTCTCCCATGGAATATCGCAGCGAGGTCCAAGGACAGGTTGAAGCTTTGTCCAAATCCACGTGGCTGCCCAATGTCAAAGAGCCGTCATCACAGATCCGGTCCCTCAAAATGGCGTGCCCTGCTCCGTGCCTTGCCACGCGTCCAGCCCCCGCCACCACAAATCCCCAGGGTGCTCCGATTTTTAGAACCTCAGGGTCAAGGAGCACCGCAGAGGGTCCATCCAGTATCGCTACCGACGGCGCTTTCGATCCTCCGTATTCGTGAAGCTTCAGTCGCGGAGCGCTCCCCGGCCGCGACTCAATGCCCAGTGAGGTCATCGTCCGGCCACTGCACACAGGAGTCAGTGAGGGCACTATATGGTGTTCATGTGTCGAGGCCGATCACGAGCCTCTGGGAGCGCTCATCACTGCAGCCGGCTTCGGGGTACTCCGCACTCCAGCGAGACCTCACTTCCGGCGTGCTCAGGACAGTGCGGGAGGCCGGTGCTTTGAGGCCCATTCAGTGCGCCGCACTACCGATGTCATCCGCGCTGATTTCACCGCGATTCCAGGTGTTGGAGGAAGGTCAGTCTGTAGCGGGGCGACTCAGGAATTGAAGGCGCCGCGTCGGTGTAATGGCGCTGACTGCTAATGCCGGATTAATTCAGGATTGCCGGATGGTTGTGCGGAGCTCGTCTCTTAGGCAGCCATCAACGGCGCTGGCAAGCTACGCCCCCCCAACACCTTGATCTCTTCTGGTGTCAATACTTTCTTTGATAGATTTATTACAGTCATTGTCTCTTGGGGGGTTACCATTTCCCTTTCCTCCCCCTGCTGCGGGTAACTCTTGGGGTAGGTGCTTCTCCCCCTTCCTTTCTTTCCCCTCCTTGTTTTACGTTTCTGGATTGCTGTTGTTCCGGAGGGTGGGTTCTCGGTGCTGGTCGTTGTCTCGCCTCTCGCATGAGCTTGTACTCCCGAATATACCCCGGTTCACTCGCATTCAACCTATCATCCGCTCCTGTTGGCTGTTCACCCTCAGAGGTCTTCACCTCCGATTCTGACGTATCCCTGTTGGAGTGTATTACACCTCCCTGTTGGCCCATCTTTTTCCTCTGGATATCATATTTATGAGCGAATGTCAGTATGCGGCCAGTCGCATAATCATGTTCGTCCCTTTGGAACTTTGTTTGCTTCCACTTCCGAATTACTGCCTCATAGTCCTTAAGATACTTCATCATGTTTTGTTTTAGCTCCTCATTTTGTTTTTTGTCCTTATCTTTATTGATCATCTCCTCGAGATTTTTAATCTCGATTAGCAGTTTGTCTCTATCACTCCAGGCATACTTTATTAAAATCCTCACCATGCCTTTGGCCGATTCTGTGGTGTGTTCGGACCAATCCTTTAGTAGTTCTGGGTCGGGATTTTCGTATGAGGGAACTGTAAAAATACGCAATCCCCGTGGAATCCGTTCATAGTCTAAATATTTTTGCAGGGAGGTTGCCTCCCACCACTTGCGTATTTCTTTCTCATAGGTCTTTTCCAATGTCTGGTAAAGAATTCTCAGATTGCTTAACGGGGTACTGGCAGCACTGGCTCCCTTTGTTGCAGTCTTGCCTCCACTCGCACCCTGTCTAAAGATGTCTGCTGCTGCTTCTTCGCGTTCAGTAACTGATGACATGATGACTTAGATACACGATTTTTGGGGGGCCCGCTCATTAATTGAAAACCCTCGGGACTGTTGCTGATATCATTGTATTTTGCACGTATTGTGCACTGTAAACGTCGTCACTCACCACCCTGTCCCCGCGATGAATCCGTGTCCTCCGACTCCGGACCGTCGAGAGTTCTCCAGTGGCGAAGTGGCTGCGTCACAGCACTTTGTAAAATTGGCGAGGCTACGCTGATGTAGCAGAAACACTCTATTCCATCTCAGCAACAGGGCTGGCGGCCATAATCTCTTTAACAACTTCAGTATCTGCCGCCACACCACTCATCCTGGGTGCCGCCCATGTGGGGGTGAGCCGCAATAGATTCCTCCACTTTGACAAGGTTCGAGCCAAAAACGGACACACTCACGGGTTGATGTTTCAATAATTATTTAATGTGCGGACCCTCCCGCACTGACCGACGCGTTTCGGCGTAAAGCCTTCTTCGATGTCGGTGTTCAAAACCAAAACCGATTTAAACCTGCACAGCTGTCTCTTCCTCGACGTTAGCCAGTGAACAAGGGGGACTGCTCCTGAAACGCGTATGGCACACAAGACGAAGCTGCGAGGGCCTCGCTGAGCATGCTGCTGTCTACCAGAATAAAAGGTTGAATTTACGCTGTGTGTGGTGCCTTCTTACTTCGGGTACTTTCGATTGGCATATATGTGGTCTGCCCTGGCCACGAAGGCTACCCCTCTGCATACTCCAGCAGGTCCATTTGCCGGTGAATTACAAAAGTACAAATGGAACGGCGTTTTCCGTCTGGTGGGACATGAAAATAGCAGCAGCCCAGCCGGGCTTCAAACAGCGATCCAGAGGGAATTGAAAGCATTAAGGGAAGTGAACAGCAGTATCCACCTAGGATACAAGAACTTACCTGCCTACAAAGACCAGAATACCTTGTCAGGACACGCCCATTGGGGCTGGTTTCACTATGCAAATCGCGAGTGCGATTTAAACCTGCACAGCTGTCTCTTCCTCGACGTTAGCCAGTGAACAAGGGGGACTGCTCCTGAAACGCGTATGGCACACAAGACGAAGCTGCGAGGGCCTCGCTGAGCATGCTGCTGTCTACCAGAATAAAAGGTTGAATTTACGCTGTGTGTGGTGCCTTCTTACTTCGGGTACTTTCGATTGGCATATATGTGGTCTGCCCTGGCCACGAAGGCTACCCCTCTGCATACTCCAGCAGGTCCATTTGCCGGTGAATTACAAAAGTACAAATAGAACGGCGTTTTCCGTCTGGTGGGACATGAAAATAGCAGCAGCCCAGCCGGGCTTCAAACAGCGATCCAGAGGGAATTGAAAGCATTAAGGGAAGTGAACAGCAGTATCCACCTAGGATACAAGAACTTACCTGCCTACAAAGACCAGAATACCTTGTCAGGACACGCCCAATGGGGCTGGTTTCACTATGCAAATCGCGAGTGCGATTTAAACCTGCACAGCTGTCTCTTCCTCGACGTTAGCCAGTGAACAAGGGGGACTGCTCCTGAAACGCGTATGGCACACAAGACGAAGCTGCGAGGGCCTCGCGGAGCATGCTGCTGTCTACCAGAATAAAAGGTTGAATTTACGCTGTGTGTGGTGCCTTCTTACTTCGGGTACTTTCGATTGGCATATATATATATATATGCATATATATATATATATATCACTGAAAAAACCACAGGTTTCAGGGACGTTATAGTTAGTTGGACATTTCACTCGTACAAAACCAGAGAAATTTGGCCGTTATACTTAGTTGAGCTAACTATAACTCACGTCCCCGCAATGCACTGCTGATGACGTCACATATTACATCATTCATGACATGGTCAGTGACATCAATGATGACATCACTGATGACACCACTGATGACATCATCCAGTGACTGTGTGTTTCTGTAAAGTTTAAATATGTTTTATATATATATGCCAAGGTGTATTGAAGAATGAGTGGGTGTATAAGTGTCTGAATGGATGATTTAGTAGGTGCGTGACTGACTGTATAAGTGAGTGATTAAACGTGACTTACTGAATGCATGGGTTAGTGACTAAACTTTGTGAATGTCTGTATCAGTCTGTCAGTTGGTGTGTAAGCGGCTGCATGGGTTGGTGAGTAACTACATGAGTGTCTATATGGGTTATTGATTGGTTGTCTGAGTATCTGTATGGGTGCCTGAGTGTCTCTGTGGGTGGGTGGGGGTGTGTGACTTTGTGCATAGATGTGTGAGTGGGTGATTCACTGGGTGTATGGGTTAAAGAGTGCATCTGTGAAGGGCTGTATGGGTGGATGAGTGTGTGTATGGGTTTGTTGGTGAGTGAATGGATGTCTCAGTGGTACATGTGTGAGTAACTACGTATGTTAAAGGCAGTATATGTGACTGTTGGAGTATATAAATGACTGTATGTGAGAGTGAGTGATTGTGAGACTGGCTGTATGGATGAGTGTGTGCTTGTATAAGAGAGTATGTGTTAGTATCTGTATGAATAAGTAAGGTGGTGTGTATATAACTGTATAGGTGAGTAAATGGCAGTGTGATTGATTCTTTGCCTGACTGACTAGGTGTGTGAGTAACTCTGGATGAGTGGCAGTGTGTGAGTGTCTATATAGGTGTATGAGTGCATATGATAGTGCTGTATTGATCAGTGACTGCATGTATGAGTGACTGTATGGGTGAATGAGTGGATGTGTGTGTAGACCTAGGAATCAGTGAGTGGGTATGTAGTAACTGGTATTGGTGTGTCTATGCTTTCGAAAATGATAGTCTGTATTTTAGAGTGGGTGCATCAAAGGTTATATTAGGGTGTGAGGAGGTGCATCAGAGTATCACGTGGATGATGTCATCAGTGATGTCATTTGAGATGTCATCAGTGATGTCACTGACCATGTCATGAATGATGTAATATGTGACGTCATCAGCAGTGCAGTGCGGGGGTGCAAGTTATAGTTAGCTCAACCAACTATAACGACCGAATTTCTCTGGTTTTGTACGAGTGAAATGTCCAACTAACTATAACATCCCTGAAACCTGTGGTTTTTTTCAGTGAATTTCTAAGGTTTTTTAAATGCTAATTTCTACCTATGCCTACAGAGGTAGGACATGTGCAGAAAGAGGAAGAAAGGCACAGGAAGAAGCAAGAGAAATGCAGAAAGAGGCAACAGAAGTCCAGAAAGAGGAAGAAAGGTGCAGAAAGAAGCAAGAGATATGCAGAAAGAACCAACAGAGGTGCAGAAAGAGGCCTTGTTGCAAAGTCATCCTGTGCCCTGGGCCCCCTCAACTTTTTGCTGACTGGTACTGGTGGTAACTGACTCTGACTGATCCTGGGCTCTGCCTAACCAGGCCCGGAGCCAGTGCTATGCTGAAAGACACTTAGAATACAGTGAAAACACCTACATACACTAGGGTACACTATGGGTTGGGGTACCCCTGTGATTGGCATGACCTCCCTGCAGAAAGAGACAGGAGAAGTGCAGAAAGAAGTAACAGAGGTGCAGAAAGAGACAAGAGAAGTTCAGAAAGAGGCAGCAGAGGTGCAGAAACAGGCAGAAGAGGTGCAGAAAGAGGGAGCAGGGGTGCAGAAAGAGGAAGCAGAGGTGCAGAATCAGGCAGAAGAGGTACAGAAAGAGAGAAGAGGGGTGCTGAAAGAGGCAAGAGGGGTGCAGAAATTTGCAAGAGAGGTGCAGAAAGAAGCCAGAGTAGTGCAGTAAGAAACAACAGAGGTGCAGAAGGAGGCAAGAGGGGTACAGAAAGAGGCAAAAGAAGAGCAGAAACACGCAAAAGAGATGCGGAAAGAGGCTAGAGGGGTGCAGAAAGAGGCAAGAGAGGTGCAGAAAGAGGCAAGAGAGGTGCACAAAGAGGGAAGAAGGGTGCAGAAAGAGGCAAGTGGGATGCAGAAAGAAGCAAGAGCGGTGTAGAAAGAAGCAAGAGAAGTGCAGAAAGAAACAACAGAGGTGCAGAAAGAAGCAAGAGCAGTGCAGAAAGAACCAACAGAGGTGCAGAAAGAGGCAAGAGGGGTGCAGAAAGAGGCAAGAGAAGTGCAGAAAGAAGCAAAAGAGGTGCAGAAAAAACAAGAGAAGTTCAGAAAGAGGCAGCAGAGGTGCAGAAACAGGCAGAAGAGGTGCAGAAAGAGGGAACAGGGGTGCAGAAAGAGAGAAGAGGGGTGCCGAAAGAGGCAAGAGGAGTACAGAAATTTGCAAGAGAGGTGCAGAAAGAAGCAAAAGCAGTGCAGAAAGAACTAACAGAGGTGCAGAAAGGGGCAAGAGAAGTGCACAAAGAAGCAAAAGAGGTACAGAAAGAGGCAAGAGGGGTGCATAAAGAGGCAAGAGCAGTGCAGAAAGGACCAAGAGACGTGCTGGAAAAGGGAAGAAGGGTGCAGAAAGAGGCACAAGGGGTGCAGAAAGAAGCAAGAGAGGTGTAGAAAGAAGCAAGAGAAGTGCATAAAGAAGCAACAGAGGTGCAGAAGGACGCAAGAGGGGTGCAGAAAGAGGCAAGAGAAGTGCAGAAGGAAGCAACAGAGGTGCAGAAAGAGGCAAGAAAAGTGCAGAAAGAAGCAACAGAGGTACAGAAAGAGGCAAGAGAAGTGCAGAAAGAGGAAGAGAAGTGCAAAAAAGAAGCAACAGAGGTGCAGAAGGAGGCACGAGATGTGGAGAAAGAAGCAAGAGAGTTGCAGAAACAGGCAAAAGAGGTGCAGAAAGAAGCGAGAGCAGTGCAGAAAGAACCAACAGAGGTGCAGAAGGAGGCAAGGAGGGTGCAGAAAGAGGCAAGAGGGGTGCAGAAATTTGAAAGAGGGGTGCAGAAAGAGGCAAGAGCAGTGCAGAAAGAACCATAGACGTGCAGGAAAAGGGAAGAAGGGTGCAGAAAGAGTCATGAGGGGTGCAGAAAGAAGGAAGAGAAGTGCAGAAAGAAGCAACAGAGGTGCTGAAAGAGGCACGAAGGGTGCAAAAAGAGGCAAGAGAAGTGCAGAAAGAAGCAATAGAGGTACAGAAAGAGCCAAGAGTGGTGCAGAAAGAGGGAAGAGAGGTGTAGAAAGAGGCAAGAGAGTTGCACAAAGAGGGAAGAGGGGTGCAGAAAGAGGCAAGAGGGGGGCAGAAAGAAGCAAGTGAGGTATAGAAAGAACCATGGGAAGGGCAGAATGAAGCAACAGGGGTGCAGAAAGAGGCAAGAGGAGTGCAGAAAGAAGCAACAGAGGTGCAGAAGGAGGCAAGAGAACTGCAGAAAGAGGCAAGAGAGTTGCAGAAACAGGCAAGAGGTACAGAAAGAGGGAACAGAGGTACAGACAAAGGGAAGAGAGGTACAGAAGCAGGTAATAGGGGTGCAGAAAGAGGCAAGAGGGGTGCAGAAATTTGCAAGAGAGGTGCAGAAAGAAGCAAGAGCAGTGCAAAAGAACCAACAGAGGTGCAAAAAGAGGCAAGTGAGGTGCAGAAGGAGGCAAGAGAACTGCAGGAAGAGTCAAAAGGGGTGCAGAAAGAGGGAACAGGTGGACAGACTGAGGCAAGAGAGGTACAGAAAGAAGGAAGAGGGGTGCAGAAAAAGGCAAGAGGGATGCAGAAATTTGGAACAGAGGTGCAGAAAGAAGCAAGAGCAGTGCAGAAAGAACCAACAGAGGTGCAGAAAGAGGCAGGTGAAGTGCAGAACGAAGCAAAAGAGGTGCAGAAAGAACCAACAGAGGTGTAAAAAAGAGGCAAGAGGGGTGCACAAAGGGTTAGGAGAGGTGCACAAAGAGGCAAGAGGGGTACAGAAAGAGGCAGGAGGGATGCACAAAGAAGGAAGAGAACTGCAGAAAGAAGCAACAGAGGTACAGAAAGCAGCAAGAGTGGTGCAGAAAGAGGGAAGAGAGGTGTAGAAAGAGGCAAGAGAGTTGTACAAAGAGGGAAGCGGGGTGCAGAAATAGGCAAAAGGGGTGCAGAAAGCAAGTGACATGCAGAAAGAGGCAAGAGAAGTGCAGAAAGAGGCAAGAGAGGTGCAGAAACAGGCAAGAGAAGTGTTGAAAGAGGTAAGAGAGGTACAGAAGGAAGCAAGAGAACTGCAGAAAGAGGCAAGAGAGTTGCAGAAACAGGCAAAAGGGGTGCAGAAAGAGGGAACAGGTGGGCAGACTGAGGCAAGAGAGGTGCGGGAAGAGGGTTTCAGAAAGAGGCAAGAGGGGTGCAGAAAGAAGCAACAGAGGTGCAGAAAGAAGCAGGAGAAGTGCAGAAAGAAGCAACAGAGGTGCAGAAAGAGGCAAGAGGGGTGCAGAAAGAGGCAAGAGAAGTGCAGAAAGAAACAACAGAGGTGCAGAAAGAGGCAAGAGAAGTGTAGAAAGAGGCAAGAGAGGTGCAGAAACAGGCAGGAGAGGTGCAGAAAGAGGGAACAGGGGTGCAGAAAGAGGCAAGGGGGTACAGGAAGATGCAAGTGAGGTGCAGAAAGAGGCAACAGAGGTGCAGAAAGAGGCAAAAGAGGTGCAGAAAGAGGCAAGAGAGGTACAGAAAGTGGAAGAGATGAGCAGAAAGAGGCAAAAGAAGAGCAGAAAAAAGAAAGTTGCAGAAAGAAGCAACAGAAATGCAGAAAGTGGCAAGAGAGGTGCAGTAAGAAGCAAGAGTGGTTTGCACACCATTAGTACCAATTTAACACCCACATTTAGCAATAAGTAACAGGTGACCATTCTAGGTTTGCAAAGGGTTTTCCACCACGCTGTAACACTTGTCGCTGCATTTTTGGTAACGTTTGAGCCGTTTGAGCTAGAAACAAGGCTTTTTTTGTTCAATTCTGCAGATTAGGCAGCAGATGATGGATTATGTGGCTAATGCGGAAAATGTATAATTGTGTGAAAGTTGGTGCAGCCAAACAGTTGCAAAATTCCAGTGGCCCTGCTCATACCTCTGACTAGGTCCAGAAGTACTCCTCAGTGATTCCTTCTCTTTTTTATCTCATTGAGTTTATAATTTAGCTTCTATGGAAACGAGGAAGACTAAACCTGAGGTTACCACTCCACAACACAGACTACCATACCACATAATTACTCTCCATAACACATAATCCCACTCTACATAATTCCTATACACTAAATACCACATACTTTCTATCCACACAATTTCACTGCACAACATACCACATAATTCCACTACACACAAAGTACATCTACTCCACTCCAAAAAACATTAGTAAAAAACTTTTAGATTTACAACGCCAATAGCTCTAACTCTTGCAAATGTGAGGCCTATTACATTACAAATGCTTCTTTAACTGGTAGTCGCGTTTGCAGAGTGGTGGAGAAAGGGGGCTGGGCCTCCAACCAGTGCTCAGGAATTCCGCTGCGTAGGACTTACAGGAGGTACCAGGAGGGCTTCTTGGCCCCCAAAGTCCCTCAGGAGTAAAGTAGACTTCATCCCCCAACCAGTACTGTGCCAGGAGGTGCGTTTACAGAGTGGTGGAGAAAGGGGGGGCGTGGCCTCCGAAGACCTCTTAGCAATCCCACTGTGTGGGACTTACTGGAGGTAACAGGAGAGGTAGTTGGCCCCCAAGGACAACCTTGGGGGCCAACTACCCCTCCTATTACCTCCAGTAAGTCCCACACAGCAGCATTGCTAAGTTCTCATAGCAGGCCACGCCCCCTTTACCCACCACTCTGCAAACGCGCTCCTTGGCGCGCTCTTGCATGGGGATTAAAGTCCACTTCGCAGCTGGGGGTCCTCAGGGGCCAACTAGCCTACCTGTTACCTCCAGTAAGCCCCACACAGTGGGATTGCTGAGAGGTGGACACAGGCCACGCCCCCTTTGTCCACCACTCTGCAAACGCGCCTTCTGGCATGCTCTTGGTTGGGGGTGAAGTCCCCTTGCCTCCTGAGGGTCCCTGGGGGCCAACTAGCCCTCCTGTTACCTCTAGTAAGCCCCACACAGCTGGATTGCTGAGAGTGGTCCGAGGCCATGCCCCCTTTTTACACCACTCTGCAAATGTGCCGCCTGGTGCACTGCTGCTCGGGGGATGAAGTCCACTTCAGTCCTGAGGTCCTCAGGACACAAGGAGACCTCATCACCCCACCAGCAGTGCGCCAAGAGGTGCATTTGCAGAGTGGTGTAAAAAGGGGCATGGCCTCGTACCACCTCTCAGCAATCCCACTGTGTGGGGCTTACTGGAGGTTCCTGGTGGCCTAGTTGGCCCCCAGGGACTCTCAGGATTCAAGGGGACTTAAACCCCCAATTTAGAATGCGCCAGGGGGTGCGTTTGCAGAGTGGTGCAGGGATGGGGCGGGGCCTACGGCGAGATGCCGGCTTTTCTTTTAAAAAAATATTTTTAGAAGGGGGGCTGTGTGACCCCCCCTTCTTTTAGTATTTTTTGGGCCCTGGGAACCCCATCCCTCCGGGCCTGAGCATTTTTTTCTTCTTTTATTAAAAAAAAAAATAAACGGGAAGGGGGCCGCGTGGCCCCCCTTCCCTGGGCCACTATTGGCCCTGAGTACCCCATCCCCTGGGGCCTGGCCTCCTTTTTATGTTTTTTTTATTTTTCCCAGGAGGGGGGGCGTGGCCACCCTCCCCTGGGCCACTTCTGGCCCCGGGGACCCCATCCCCCAGGGCCTGGACTCGTTTTTAATTTTTTTATTTTCCCGGGAAGGGGGCCCCCCTCCTGAGGCAATTGTTGGCCCCGGGGACCCCATCCCCCGGGGCATTGGCTCATTTTTATTTTATTTTTTTAAACAAATTTCGGGAGGGGGCCACAGACCCTCTTCCCTGGGCCACTTCTGGCCCCGGGGACCCCATTCCCCGGGGCCTGGCCTCAGCATTGGGGACCATGGGGGGAGCCCCAATGCCCCCATGGTCCCTGCCGGCTCTCCGCCTCCTGCGGGAGCCGGCATTGCTTTTGGGCAAGGAGAGCTGCTAACATGCAGCTCCCTTTGCCCAAAAGCAATTCTGCTTTGCTTCTTGGAAGCGAGAGCACTTTTCCTGCTCTCGCTTCCAAGAAGCAAAGCAGTGTTTGCTATGGCAGGGCGGGAGCCGTGCTCCAGCCCTGCCATAGCAAACGGCAATGTCCCGGGGGTGGGCACCCCGAGACATTGCAGGAGCTGGCCCTTTGGGGTGGTGGTCCCCAGGGCCATAGACGGCTCCAGGAGCGGGGCCGCGCGTCCCCCCTCCCAACTTATTTAAGCCCCGGGGAGGTGGTGGTCCCCGGGGTTGGGGATCTGCTACAGACCCGCGTATTTACATATTCAATGCCCCGGGGAGGTGGTGGTCCCCGGGGCAGTGTGGGGGGGCTCGAACCCTCCACACTTTGGTTTTGGAAGTGGCCGCATGGCCCCCGCATTTAAATCATATAACCCCAGGGAGGTGGTGGCCCCCTGGGCTTGGGGGGGGCCCGTGAGGCCCCCCTCCCAAAATAATTTAAAGCCTTGGGGGGGTGGCAGTCCCCGGGGCTTGGGGGGGTCACGAGGCCCCCCGCCCTAAAATGTAAATGCCCCAGGGAGGTAGCAGTCCCCAGGGCAGCGTGGGGGGGCAGGAGCCCCTCCACGCATTTTTAAGAAAAGCCCTGGGGAGCTGGCGGTCCCCGGGGCTGCGGGGGGCCGCGTGCCCCCTGCAAATGATTAACTAAGCCCTGGGGAGGTGGCAGTCCCTGGGGCTGCGGGCCCCCGCTAATTAATTGGACATTGCCCCCGGGACCTGGCCCACCCGGAGGCTTAAGGAAAACGAAGCGCGGAAGTCCGCGCTTCGTTTTTTTGGCCAGATTCGGGCACCCAGCGCGAATTCGGCTGATTTTTCTTTAAAAAAAATGCTTTTTTGGCCCTGGAGGTCCTTGTGGGACCACCTGAGCAGGCCTAGGGGGTCATGGTGTTTCTACCCTGCCCCCTTTTCTTGTTTTTATCTTTTTTCTACTGTTTTCTTGTGACTCGGTTACGGAGTCACAAGATGGCAGCCAACACATTCTGGTTTGGAGTGTTGGCAGCCAATCAGAATGAAGCTCGTGCTCGGAGGGTTCGCGAATCCTCCTCGGTGCTCAGATATTGATATTTTTATTTTTTGAATTTCTCAAGAATTACTGAACGGATTTACACCATTTAAGAAAAAGCACGCTTTCTGGACCAAGACCTACCTTTTTGCCAAATATGGTGTCATTCCGTTCAGCAGTTCGGGCTGTAGCTTTGTCTAAAATTCCTATGGAAATTAACATGGGGAAAACGCGTTTTGGGACCCCCTTTTTTCTTGGCCCCCACTTGATGAATCACCCCAAAACCTTCAAGACAGGAGCTGACCTGAGTGAACCATTAGTTTGGAAAATTTCGCAAAGATTCGTCAAACGGAGCCAAAGATATTGGCAAAAGAAAAAACTCTTTTTGAATAGAAACAAGGTCCTAACTATAACTACCTACTGGTAACCGCCAGTAGGTAATATATATATATATATATAAAAATATATATATATATATATATATATATATATATATATATATATATATATATATACATCCATTATACGTTCTTACTATTAAGAATTAAATGCTATCTAGAATTAAAATACCCCCCACTTGAAACATGCCTCTAATCAGACAAATCCTAAGAAGCTAGCAAACACGACCCTTCTTAGAAGAGTTCTTTTCACCTTTCTTCCATCTATCCATCCATTTACCCTTCAATCTAACCATTCATTCATCTGTCGAACCTTTCTATCTCCCCACCCATTGCCCCATCCATTCATCAATATGTTCATATACCCATCTGTCTTTTAACCATTTATTCATTCACTCTTCTCCATCTGTCCATTTTTCTGCCCTTCCATCCATTCTCACTTTCACCTGTCAGTCTTTGCACTCTTCCATCCAACCTTTCATCCTTCCAGGTATCAGTCCTTTCACATTTCCATCCAGCCATTCTTCCACCCTTTCATCTTTCCTTTCACCTTTCTTTCACATTTCCTTTCACGTTTCTTTCCTTCCTGTCACCTTTCCTTTCTCCTCCAGTTCTTTATTTTCTTGCTCTACCTATCCATCTTTTTTTCTCTCATCCTTACTTTTTCTTTCATGTCTTTTTCAATCATGCACATTGTTTTCCTATGAGTTCCACACTCTGCGTTTTCTCCATTTACATGTTTTGTCTTTGTGTTCCCTACTTTAAGCATGCCAGCTGAAAGCCCACAGCCCTCTTTAAGGTATTTTCTAGCAGGTTCATTTGTTAGCATTTTGTCTGCAGAACCGCAAACATAAGTGGCCGATAAACAACTAATTAGTGTTTATGTAAACCCATATCACGAACTTACCAGGTCCTGTGGCAGCCCCAACTTAAGCTGCTAAAGTAGGGGGTCCCTAAGCCACTGTGAACTTATATAAAGGCTTCCAGCCGGCCCTCTTCATCCACTGGTCTGTTGTGCCATTCAGATTTTTCTTCTACCCACAATATTATACAGTATGGGGTCAGCCCACTTCAAGCCATAGGCTAACTTCATTATGAGTGACGCCATTCTGCTTTGTCACAGGAAGCACATTGGCAAACAAAGTAGTTCCCTTCTGTGCCACGGCTACTATGGTAATGTGTGCATGCTATGAGACAAAAAAATAATTTTGCTTTAAGCCAGTTGATTAGGTCTGGCATAGAGACAGCTTTCACTGGCTAGCCTGCCCCATATTTTCCCAAAACCAAATATAGATTCATACATACATAGAGGTGCTTTTAGTCAGCCACTTCATCTAGTGGTCTGTTCAAGTGTCATTTATATTTTACTTCTACCTACCACAGCCTACAGCATTGGGAAATGGGTCAGCCCACTTCAGTCATTGGCCTCCTTCGCTGTGAGTGACGGTATTTTGCTCTTAAACATGTATGAATATGCCACCTTACTACGCATGCTTTTTCCCTGCATGCAATTACAACGTGGTCGTTACAATGACCGTGTTGTAACAACGCCTACCATTACTCTGCAAGTCATAACAACCACTTGCTCTAGGGGGGGGCGCTGAATGTTGGAATAGTATAATTTACTATTCCAACTCCAGTATGTGCAACAGTAGGGAGGGTGTTGGATTTTAAATCCAACACCTTCTGACCCCTCCGCAAGTCGATGTTCCGACTTGCGAAGTAATGGTATGCGTTGTTACAACGCGGTCATTGTAACAACCGCGTTGTAATTGCCTGCGGGGAAAAGGATTTGTGGTAAACGATGTTTACCAAACATGTACACATCCAGCTAGAAAGTAGTCCACTTCAGTGCTAAGGCAGGTAAGCAATCTCTGTATTCCTGTCTGCTTTCCTTTAATGTTATAAACTTTATTTTTTTGTAGGATAATTTTTTTCCCTAGTGTTTCTTTTTGCAGCTCTAGATATTTCTCCATTACTACTTTGTATTACTTTTACACTTTTAATGCCTGTTGCACATACTTGTTTAAAAAAAGAAAAACATACAAACCTGCATCCTTGCCATGGCCAGACCTTTTGGCTTTGCCAATGCTTGTTTGGCTTGCAAGAGCCCAGCAACCCCCCCAACAATAACGTTTTGGAAACACAATGACATAACAAAAACAAGTATTGGAAAAGCCAAAAGGCTAGCAGCCTACGCCAAACCTATTGGCTTTTCCACTGCTTGATCCTTAATCTCCACTCCGCCACTAACCCTCACCTTACCTAAAGAGTAAACTCAGAGCCATGCCCAGGCACGGTCTATGTTTAAAAGCTTATGAGTGATGAGCCTCAAAACTAACTGTAGTTGATGCAAGGAAGGTTGGGCCTACTCTGCACAGACAGCACAGCTGATAGCTACGCCCCTGAACACACACAATCTTACTTGATGCGCCGGCACCGCCTTTTCCGTCTGGCAATCTAGGAAGGTGCTCTTTTCGTCTCCTGTGTGTGCATAGCTGTCCAGGTTTCATTTAGCTTATATGTGACATTTTCAGGTTTTCAATATTCTTATGCGTGACATTCTCAGGCATTATGTGTGACACTTTGAGTGACAATTGAGCATGAGAAAAAACAAAGCTGTAATATTAATGAATGAGATAAATGTCACAAATACACTGTTGTATGCACTGTAATGTCTAGACAGGCCTTACCAACTCTGCAGCATTCTGGCCAGAGGAGTCAGTGATATAAGACATGGCACATTGACAGCTGTGTCATGGATTTGCCACTTCCCGAAAATGATTGATTGGAGTTGGTATTTTCATTGGAGCATGAACATGGATTGAATAACGTTTCTCCTTCTCTGAGATAAAACTATCAAATATTGCAAATTGTTTTAACGGAACTTTGTAAGAGTTTAATGCCATCAGTACTGACTAATGTAGTGAACTAGCACAGAGCTGTGCGTGAGGCCAGTACAGGGAATGCTCAATTCCTCATGCCATAAGCCACGGATGAGAGGTGACAGCTACTTTTAATGTTACTGTGTTACAGTTTCATGCCATGGAAACTGTGTTACAGTTTCATGCCATGGAGAGGAGAGGCTGAGAAACAGCTCCTTTTAATGTTACTGTGTAATAATTTTTTTAAGTAAACAACAGCTAGGCCCAGGCTGAGATCTCCATTGCAACCCACCTCTCCTGGGTTCGCCCACACTCTGGCTGGGGAAATAAGACTGTGGTGATGTGTAGTACAGAATGTAGCTATGTCATGGGAGCCTGGTTGTCACCATGACATTCCAGACAGAGCAGTTGGTATCTGGCCCCTGTTGAGAGAGGCCCAACTTCTTATTCTTGAGGAATAAACTTTCAACTTCCCTTTAGTGTACAGTCATCACTTCAAGATTTTGGCGACGATCTAGAAAAAGGACGAATCCTGACGCGCGACACAAACTGTTGAAACTTTCATGTTGTTTCAAGCAACAGGGGCCAGCACAACCATCAAGGACACTCACCTTGATTTTCACCTTTCTCCAGTCGGATATCGGTTTCAGTGGAAGGAGCCTCCGTGCTGATTTGGATTGTTGGTGATAATGGATTTCAGGTCAGATTTTGACAAATTAGTTGGTTTGGGATTCGCTGCAGCTGCTTCTCTACGCAGAGAGAGCATCCCAAAGGCACTTGACACGACGTGCCCAACGTGCGCAGTGGCCATATTGGATTAGATCTCTGTACACAAAGTGCTCATCACGTTTTTCGCTGATGTGCACAGCTGTTGGTAGTACTCTTGGGCAAATCTTTATTCATCATTTTCTCACAAGTGCACATTGCGCCTCTCGCTGATGCGCACAGCTACTATTGGCAGAATTCAGCGCGTTTCTCACTGATGCACACAGCTGTTGGTATTACTGTTGGGCAAATCTTCATTCATTACTTTCATAAAAGTGCTCTTCGCATTTCTCGCTGATGCGCACAGTTACTATTGGCAGAATCCAGTAAAGTGCTCATCGCGTTTCTCGCTGATGAGCACAGCTGTTGGTAGTATTGTTGGGCAAATCTTCATTCATTATTTTTTTTCCAAGTGCTCTTCGCATTTTTTGCTGATGCGCACAGCTGGCATTAATTCCGTTTCTCTCCTATGCAAACTCCAGTGATTTGCATGTCAACCATATACAAGCTATTGTGATGATAATTTTTTCTTTGGTAGGCAAGTTACAATTTTTTTACTTTACTTTCTTTTCTTCTCTCTTTCTTTTTCCTTCTTCTTTTTCACATTATGCAGAGTGTACAACCACCACCACCTTTTCTACAAGATCCACTAGAATGGAACTTGTGGTTATGATCTCTTAAAGCTTATTTAGGCGCGATCAATAGTCAAAAATTCAGACCTCAAAGAACAAAGAGCTTGATGTATTATTATTTGAGGGTTAAAGGACAAAATGTGTTTGGCCACTTACCTGAGCATGTTCCTGCCAAAGACGAAGATTTAAATGAATTTGACACAGCAGTAGCCCAACTCAATAAGTATTTCTCAAAGACTAAAAATATGGTAGTTCACAGGTATATGTTATTCACTAGGACTCAACAACCCAATGAAAGTATTGACACATATCACAGCGTTGAAAATGTTGGCAGCTAAATGTGAGTTTGACACCTTCATAGCAGAGTTAATTAGAGATCAATTAGTAGCAAGGCGTTGTTCGAAAACACTACAAGAACATCTATTACCGTGTAAAAAAAACATTGTTAGATGAAGCAATAGACATAGCCAAGAGCATTGAAGGCTCTTCCAGGGTGCAAAGTTGTTAGAGGAATCTTTAGCTAAAACTTCTGTTTCCGGAGCTGTGGTCAGTAAACCAGCTTCTAGGGGAGCCTCTAGTTACAATAAACCGAAAACAACGTTCAAACCTAATGCAACAACTCATAATTCCTCTGGATTTTGCTTCAGATGTGGCTCCTTATCTCATGTGTCATCTTTTAGGTTTTGTCCTGCACATGGTCAACAATGTAAAAAAATGCAGGAAAATGGGCCATTTCTTCAGGGTTTGTAGAGTTGGTAAGAACAACTTTGTTCGTTGTGTTCTTAAGAGAATGATGTTAGTGCAGAGGGAAGTTATGAAACATGTAAATAACTAGAGGCAGATTTACAAGCCCCTTGCGCCACTGTTGTGTCACTTTTTGTGACTCAGCGGCAGCGTAAAAATGCCGCCCATTTACAACGTGACGCATGTAGGGAGATGCGTCACGTTGTAAAGCCCTGCGTCACATTATACCTGCGTCAGGTATAATGTATGCAGGGTGGGCATTCTCACGCAGGAAAGCCTCATAAAAGTGACGAAGTGAAATCTACAAGATTTCACTGCGCCACTTCTAGGACGCCACTGCGTCAAAACCTTACGCCTGCTTGGAGCAGGCATAAGGAGTGACGCAGCACAATGAGGATAGGCATCCCCATGCATTGATGGAGTTGCGTCGTGCTTGCGCGACACGACTGCAGCAATGCGTCACTTTTGGGTCAACAGATGCGTCAGAATTTCTGACGCATCTGTTAGTCCTTGCGCCATGGTGCGTCGTATTGTAAATACGGCGCATCCATGCTGTCTCAGGGTGGCACAGGGAAAGTTACGCATCTTTTCAGATGCGTCACTTTCTTGTAAATCTGCCCCCTAGTTTTGGGAGTAAGGAATGTTCATCTTGACGATGGCATACACTTTGCAGACCCTGATGTTGATGTCATCATTGACAGGCATGGTATCAAACTTTTAGTTGATACGGGTGCCCGTATCACCATAATTTCTCAGGAAAAATAAGAAAAGTCTTGGTCCAATAAAATTTTGCTTCCCCCGGATATCTTGACAGTGGCATTTGAAGGACGTAGAGTGGATCTAATTGGTTTCTTTTGGGCTGTCATCAGTGTCTTGGGTGAGTCAATCAAGGGGAAAGTTTATGTAGCCCAGAAGAGCATCAATGTTCTTGGATGGGTTCACCACGCTAAATTTAGTATCACCATAGGACCTGAACTAGATAAACCTGTTACAATTGATAAAAATAGGTTAGGATCCGTGTGTGGGTACAACGAAGGTTGGGTGAGGATGTTTAGCAATGTCTTACAAGATAAATTAGGCAAGATCTCGGATTTTATTTACACTATTAAAGTGAAGCAAGATGCATCCCCAGTGAAACACAAATTACGCAATATTCCCCTCAGTGTGAGAGAGGATCTCTCTGCAATGTTAAAAGATATGTGTGCCCAGGGTATTATTGAGAAGACCGAGGCTACTTTGTGGTTATCTCCTATCGTTTTAGCAAAGAAGTTGGGCGAACATCGCATGTGTGCGGCCTTAAGGAGTGTCAACAGCTCCATATGGGTGGACAATTATCCTTTACCTAGGATTGATGATTTGATCACAAAAATTGGCAAAGCCAGTTGGTTTAGTAAATTAGACTTAAGGTCATCTTACCACCAAGTTGAACTCGATAAATTTTCTCGGCATTTAACCACGTTTGTAACTCCGGGGGGGGGTGTTTCAATTTTGCAGAATGCCCTTTGACATAGCTTATGCTGCAGCAGTTTTTCAAAGGCTGATGACTGACATGTTTGAGGGCATAGCAAATGTTGCAATTTTTCAAGATGAGATTTGAAATTTTTCAGACACCGAAGGGGAACATGACTGCTTTTTAAATGATGTTCTCAGTGCATTAGAAAGAAGAGGTGGAACTTTACGGAAAGAGAAATGCATTTTGAAAACCAGAGATATTGAGTACCTAGGGCACGTGTTCTCAGAATGTGGTGTGAAACCCAAACCTAGTTTGGTCAAAAGTATTGTGGATGCTCCAGCACCAAAAAACATAGACTAATTGTTGTCATTCCTAGGGCTATGTGAATTTTATGCCAAATTTATGTGTAATTTTGCAAATGTCACAGAGTGCCTTTGGGACGCTATCTCTGCATAGAGAAGCAGCTGCAGGGATGCGCAGGTCAGGCAAGCGCGAGGCAACACAGGCAGCTGCGCTCGAGCAGAACCTCAGGCCGTTGCGCTCGAGTGAATCCCAAACCAACTAATTTGTCAAAATCTGACCTGAAATCCACAATCACTAGGAATCCAAATCAGCAGGGAGGTTCCTTCCGTTGAAACCGATATCTGACTGGAGAGAGGTGAAAATCAAGGTGAGTGTCCTCGATGGTTGTGCTTGCCCCTGTTGCTTGAAACGACATTAAGGTTTCAACAGTTCATGTCACGTGTCAGGATTCATCGTTTTTCTAGATCGTCACCAAAATCTTGAAGTGATGACTGTACACCAAACTGAGAAACAGCTCCTTTTCATGTTACTGTGTAACAATTTTTTTAAGTAAACAACAGCTAGGCCCAGGCTGAGATCTCCATTGCAACCCACCTCTCCTGCGATCGGCCCACACTCTGGCTGGGGAAATAAGACTTTATGTTAGCGCTTCCTTACACATAGCAGGTAGGTTCAAGATAATGTGTGATAACATAATTTTAATGCAGTGATGTGGACACCAGCACTAAAATGCGTCACAGTACGTGATGATGCGTGGTATGTGGCAGGGCTGTGGTCATGCCTGGAACAGCCTTCTGTGTGGTTTTTTAAGAAAAGGTATCACTTCCGGTTTTACTAGAAACCAAAATCGTGGTTATTCAAACCGAAGTAGCCTGCAGTTGCAGTCTTACAGAAGTAAGTAGTCGGGTGAACCACAGGCACTCTATCAAAATAGATTAACACAACATTTTGTCAAGCATTCGTGCACTAAGTGGATACATTTTATTAATCTTATAAAACACAATACAAACTGCAGCAATTGAAGTTTGACTACGTTTGTGACCTAAAATACAATTAAAAGAGAGGGATAGGAAACCCCAAGGAATCTAATACTTTAACATGGACTGTTGCTTGAACATAGTATTGCATTACAACATGAAGCTTTCCTAATACTGGCGAAGCCTAAGGTGCTTTCTGAGTAGTGGAGTAAGCAGCTACTCAAATTGTTGGAAGAGTGTTAGTTTGAAGCGTAAATTAAGTTTAGTGTATTTGGTGTCGCATGTGAGGTTTGAGGTTGTGCTCCAATCAAGTGGATTAGTGCTTTATATTTGAAATCAAATGCGAAAGACTGTGAGGGCTGAGATTACAGTATTCATATACAAACCAGTACATCTTGTAACCCGAGTCAAAAGTTCCATGTTTTATGGAGCTGGTACTTCTTGGTAGGTGATTGCCGATTATTCTTATTTACGCAGGTGATATGTACCAGAGTTTGCCTGTCCCCAAAGAGAAATATTTGTTCATTGTGCAGATGATTGAGAATGAGGCCATTCCATATTTGTTTTTTATTGTTAGTGTTTATATAGTGCAGACTTCACCATGTGTGCAGGCAAGCATCTCACAGATAATTAGCAATACAATGAATCGACAGCATAGATTAACCGGGGGAATGTAAAACATTCAGAGTATTTGAGTGGAAATGAGGTGTTTGTGGAGGGTGATTGGGGATTTTACAGATAGGCTCTGAACAGATAACCTTTCAGGTTCTGAACTGTAGAGTGTTGTCATTAGTTCTTACGTCTTAGGCAGGTCAGTTCAGAGTCTCAGGTCAAACATAAGAAGCCCTGGTTCAGGATCTTGGCCTTTCTTATTTTAGGATTTCCACAGTCAGTTGTGATTGGTTTCTAGTATTTCTCTCCTCTCCACGGACATCTTGAGCTTGTCTTTAAGGTAAGTGGACAATCCCAGGTGTGCAGTTTTATGTGTGAGGCATGTAATTTTGAAATATATTCTAGCATCTAGGGTTAGATAGTAGAGATCTTTTGATTGGGGGTGATAGGATCAGATTTTTTGGTGCCTTTGACATGAAGGGTGCCCATGTGTAGGATGACTCAGAGAGGCGAAAGAAAAGGCTTGGGGAGTCCTAAGAGTGAGTTGGTATATCTTTCAAGGTATGATAGGGCTGGGGCTTGACCTATGGTCCTGAAGTATTTAAGTGGAATGAAGGGTTTGACTTACGGTGGAATTGGAATGTAGTTATTTTGGTTGGTTTGGAAACATGCTGTGTTGGATATATTATGTTTCTTAGTAAATCCTAAGGCTTTATCATAGGAACCAGTGTTGGTGTGAAGTCTAGGTAGATAACACTGCAGCCAGTGATGACTGTGGGAGATGCACTTTGCGAGTGTAAGAGGAATTCAGTTTTAGAGGAGTTGAGTCGAAAAGGAAATGTATTCATCCATTTTGCGAGGTTTTTTAAAATTAAAAATGAGGATGGTAGCGTCAGCTGGGTTTGATATTTTGATATTTATTTAAGTGTTGTCAGTGTATTGATGAATTTTTACTCTTTCAGTGTAAAGCAGAGGTAAGAGAGGGTCCATATAGAGAATTAAGAAAAGAGATGACATGAAAGAGTCTTGAGGAAGGTGCGAAAGGATATAATCTGATTTTTTTCCATATTATCAAATAGTGATCTGCAAGTGATGAAGGATTGGACCTATTTCAGGACTATTCCTATTCTTGAAGAATGTATCTTTCGATGGGTTCTCTGGTTTATGGGGTTGAATGCTGCTGACAAGGCAAGTAGCACTAAAACAAATGCTCCCTCCATTCATACTCCATAGAGCACCATCAATGATTTGAAGGGTGGCAGTTTCTGTGCAGCGTTTCGGGCAGACCCTAGACCCATAGACGTTTGGTAGGTTATTGTTTGAAATGTGGCCATGAAGGTGAATAGATACATATTTTTGTAAGACTTTTCAGAGGGATGGCAGTTTGAAAATTGGTCATAGGCTGTGGAAGTCACTGGTGTACAGATGGTTTTATTTTCCAAGAGAAGTGTGAGCTAACCAGCTTTGAGGGCAGATGAAAATAGACCTTCCTCAAGAGATAAGTTGAGGATCTTAAGTAAAAAGGGGGCGGGTTGCTATCCTTAGCCCAGGTTTGTAGTAGGTAGGCTCCAATTAGGTTGTCTATGTAATGTGTTGATATTATGATGTGCAAAATTGATCCCAAGTAAAGTTGTTTAAAGTGGACCACTTTGGAGCAGTCCGTTCTGGAGTTTATGGCTGGACTGGTGTAACGTATAGGTCTGGCATTAGCAAAGATTTTTGGATTTTACTAAAATTATATGTCTGGTATACCTCATTATGGGGTCCTTCATCTAGTTCTCCTTTTCCATTGGCCTGTTATTGTGTCATTCACATATTTTTCTTACACCCACTACAGCCTACATCATGGGGCAATAGGTCGGCCCATTTCAGTCATTGCCTAACTTCCCTGTGAATGACAGCATTTTACACTTTCAGAAGGCGCATATCCACACACAAAATAGTTTCATCAGGGACAACTATGGCAATGTATGCTTTTTGAGACCTAAAAGTATTTTTACTTTTAGCCATTGTTTTTGATTTTGGATTGACAGGGGCCTGACACCTTACCCAACAATACCCTTTCACGAAGACCATGACAAAACAAGCATAGACAAATGTTTGGTGGTCAATGCCATACCTATTGGCTTTTTCAATGTTTGTTGATATTACTAGGAATTTTTGTATTCTTTTCAGAAAAGCATTTTGTGATAGAAATATTGGCTATGCTAGGTCATCTCTTTCTTTTGGATGGATTAATGCAGTGTTTTCTGGTTTGGAAGGCAGGTCTGGGGCCTTTCTGTGGATATCTAGGACCTTGTGAATTTTTCTTTGATTTGTTTTTAGGTCTCTTCGAGATTCTAGGGCTTGAGATGTCCTCTAAGTTCTTTCTAACTTTTTGGTTGTTCTCTTCCTGGCATTCGCTTCTCTGTTGTACCAAGGCACATTTTTTTCTTTGGTGGATTTTAGGATTAGTGATTGAGTTTCGCGTTTTGGAGTATAGTAAGGAGTGCTTCTGCAAAGCTGTGAATGTTGATATATTTTTGAGTTCTTCTGAAACTTGTTTACTGGACATGCCCTTTAAAGATCTGAAAGGCAGCTCCCTGTCTGTCAGAGTAATGTTTTATCTGTTTTCCTACACGCATATTTGTGTGCATGGAAACGGATGAAAACTCCACTTTCTGCAAGCCAGAGCTGTTTGACCGCCCCGGCTTGCAGAAAGCGGAGTTATGTTTGCTTTTGTTAACACCAAGCAAAAGCAATCAGCTATCTCCCGAGGGTGGGCACCTCTGGAGGTAACAGGAGCCGGCCCTCGGGGGGAACTGTTCCCAGGGCCATAAATGGCTCCATGAGAGGTCCGCGCAGCCTTTCTCCATTGTAGAAGTTAGCCCAGGGAGGTGGTGGTCCCATGGCCAGGGGTCCGCGACGGACCCCCTACATTGATTTATTTCAGCCTCAGGGAGGTGGCAGGCCCCGGTGTAGCAGGGGGGCCATGTGCTCCCCCTTAATCTCAATAAATTGCTCCAGGGAGGTGGCAGTTCCCGGGGCTGCGGGGCGGCTGCACGGGCCCCCCCTCATTTATTTTATGTTTAGCCCTGGGGAGGTGGCGGTCCCCGGGCTGTGGGGGGGGGGCACAAATAACCCCTAGCATTAATTTTATATGTTTAGCCCTGGGGAGGTGGCGGTCCCCAGGGCTGCATTTATTTCAGATTTGTCCTGGGGAGGTGGCGGTCCCCAGGGCATTGGGGTCGCCGTTCGGGCACCCCTCACATAAATTAAAAGGACTGCCCTGGGAAGGTGGAGGTCCCTGGGGATTTTATCAGCCCGAGGAGGGGGTCCCCGTGCACCACCCTCCTATTTTTATGTTATGCCCCCGGGAACAGGCCCACCCGGGGATCATTTAGAAGCAAGCGCTGGAACCCGGTCTTTTGTTATGCAAATATCGCGATTTTGCTGGATTTATTCTTTTTTCAATGCTTTTTTGGTCTGGTGGGGCCCCAGGGGGACCCCAAGACCAAGGCTTGGGGGTCAGGGTATTCCTACCCTATACCCTTTTCTTTTTTTTAAACGTTTGTTTGTGGGACTCGGCTGAAGCGGAGTCCCAAAATGGCTGCCAACACTTCCTGGTTGAAGTGTTGGCAGACAATCAGAGCTCTGCATTTCCCTGCAGGAGCTTGTTATTTTTCGCAAAGTTATCGTGGCCACAGATATCTCTAACTTTATTCTTTTAAATTTCTCAACAACTACTGCACGGATTTACACCAAATATCAAAAAGCACAATCTGTGTAACCAAATCTACCTTTCTGCCAAATCTGGTGTAATTCCATCCAGCGGTTCGGGTTGCAGGCGTTGTTGAAATAGAACTTATTATACTCATGCATGTTTCATGTAAGTTAGCATTCGTTGCGGCATTTTCTATTTGGGCGCCATTTTAGTCTGTTCGAAACTGATCTAGTATAATTCCGAGAAATGCCTCTCTTTGAGTTTCGATTCTTCAGTTTGGTTTTGTTTCAGTAATGAGCACACTGTTCATGTCAGCGCATAGCTTTCTCACCAGATAGAGGCCCTCTCCCCCGTGTCTGGTGGCAGCTCCAGATGGAATGACCTTCGATCATGCAACTTTGTGTAAGATAGGAGCGCTGAATCATTTTTTCTGTATTTCACGGTTTAGTTGCACTTGCTTGGAAAATTCCACTATGGGCGTGTTTTTGCCCGGTTACAAAACATACATAATGTATCTTTATGCTTGTTGAAGACAGTCCTCTCTGCAGCACTCCTAGCGACTGGGCACACTGGGCTCCGCTCAGAGTGTATATTAATAAACAGATATTGGCTTGTATTCTCTACTGTCTGACCGACTCTTCATTTGGTATGGAAGGCTGAGAGGTGGTCATTAGTGACCCGGGTGGCCCTAAACGGGTTACTTCCTTCAGTTGGCGCCCGAACAGGGACTCCTTCAGGTGATTGATCCATCCCCTTTCCGCAGACGGGGGGGAGGCCGAGGACATCGTCGAGTCAGACTGATCGTTCAGGGATCCCTGCACGAAGAGTTTCTATTGCTTGCAGCTGCCCCTTCTGTCCTGCTGGATGGTGCCTCGCCCAGTGGTCATCCCGACTGGAGTCCTGAACGGCGAAACCCTTGGATCTGACCATTTGGTCTGAAGAGTCGGCAGTGGAGAACTGTTTCGTTTGTGCTACTGATATCAGGTGAGTTTGTTTTGGTTCTTTGTGGATATGGTACCGTTTGGGTTTGAGTTTGGTACAGTCTAAGGACTGTCTTTACAAAAAGTACTTGCAACTACTTTGCCAGGTAAAAATAACGAACTTGTTTTCCTTTTAAAAATGCCTGGTCTTAGCAAAGTTTGGAATTTGTGTTGTCATAGTTCTGCAGATGTTCTGCTTCTTCTACTGTAATGACTCTTGCAGATATTGAAATGTTTTTTAGTCTTCTTGTTCCGGTTGACATTTGGCGGCAGGTGCATACTCAAGACCATATTGCAGAATTGGGTGGTACATGGAATGTGATTAAAGGATGGGATCAGGAAAGAAAGCCAGGAGATAAGCCCCGTGCAGAGATACCTGCTTTGCCTGGTCGTATTATTACTTACATGCATACTCTTGTTCCACCTAAGAAGGTTAGTTGGGATAGGTTAACGGCTTGTCGACAGAAGGATGAGAGTGTGTCCGACTTCTTTACTCGGTTTGAAGATACATTTCTGGATTACAGTGGGCAGAATATGTCCACTGAAGGGGAGTTCATTTGTTTGTGGATAGGTTTGTTACTAACCTTCTTCCTGAGATACTGACTAGTTTTAAGGGCCTGATTCACAGAACTAACTTACGTCAAAAACGTAAACGTAAACGTAAAGTTAGTACTTTTTAGGTATTCACAGAATACACTTACTGATTTTGGTATTCACAGAATAGTACTAACTTTACGTTTACGTTTACGTTTTTGACGTAAGTTAGGTCTGTGAATCAGGCCCAGTGGGCCTGATTCACAGAACTAACTTACGTCAAACACGTAAACGTAAAGTTAGTACTATTCTGTGAATACCAAAATGAGTAAGTGTATTCTGTGAATACCTAAAAAGTACTAACTTTACGTTTACGTTTACGTTTACGTTTTTGACGTAAGTTAGTTCTGTGAATCAGGCCCACTGCGTCTGAAAGTACTTGGTCTACATCTTCCCCTCTGTTATTTTGAATATGGCTCAATATTATGACCATCATGATCAGGTGAAGAAAGATAAGACTGATACGAAACATAAAGATCTAAAGACGAAGGTGCTGTTGCAGCAAGCCTTTAGGGGCAATAATAGGGGATGAGGTGGTCTTTCCAGACAGCTTCCACGTACCAGCAGGCAGCCTTCAACGACACCATTAGGGCCAAATCAGTTTGCGTATTGTAAGGAGGAAGGTCATTGGCGTAGCCAGTGCCCTGTGTTTTTACAGAAGGTTGCGTCTCCTAGAGGGCGAGGTTCCGGTGGGAGAGGTCGTGGAACTGATTGAGCTCAGAATGCCGTGGATTCACAGGGTCGCTCTGATAATTATTTTGATGATCCTCGTGATGGGCAGTATTATCATGATGATTACGATATGGATGAGGTGACAGGTATGTCTTATAGCTAGGACAGCCAGGGACAGGGTGAGGGACCAGTTCAAATACCTGTTGATCAGCGTGGTCCTTATGTCATAGCGGATTTGCGAGGCTCGACTAAGGAATGTTTGGTGGACACAGGTGCGACAAAGAGTTCTGTTTCCCGACATATGGTCCCCGGGGTGGCCCTGTCTGGCCACAATAATGTTTCGGTAGGTTTTTCAGGTGTACCGGTTGTAAGCCCCATTTCATGCCCCCTTGCATTGACTGTTGGTACTTTCACTGTGGAATCTCAGTTTTTGTTGACATCCAATTGTGGTGAAAATTTGATGGATTTGGATTTGTTGAAGAAGCTGCATGCTACTATCTATTGCTCCCCTGCAGGTGTCTATATTACTATGGGTCTGGATGTGAGTACTAAACAGTGTTTGTCTCAGGATGCACCCCTCCCAGCTGAATTAGCTGAAGTCCCACCCACTTTATGGGCGACAGGTGACATGGATGTAGGGCTATTGCATATACCACCAGTTTCTATACAGGTTAAAGATCATGCTATTTTGCCTCGCATCCCTCAGTATAAAATACCTCAGGTAGGAGTACGGGCTCTTCTTCAGATTATTCAGGATTTGATACAAAAGGGAGTAGTTGAAGAAACATCTGCCAACATTTGTGGGAGCCCTATTCTTCCGATTCTTAAGAGGACACCCTCAAGGTTCCTCTGAGGATAATGATAATGTTTATCGTTTTGTGATTGATTTGCGCAAGATTAATAAAATAGTAGTTCCACAGTTCCCGGTGGTTCCCAATATTACTACGCTTTTGACGATGATTCCTTCTACTGCTCAATTCTTTTCTGTTATTGACTTGAAAAATGCTTTCTTTAGTATTCCCATCCATCCAGGCAGTAGGTATTTGTTTGGGTTCACACTGGCTGGTAGAAGTTTTTTTACTCGCTACTAATTAAACCTTTGTTTGCATTAACAATGAAAGCAGTGCATGAGCCTTTGCCTTGGATGCCTGAATGCCAGCAGTCTTTTGAGCAATTGAAAACGGCACTTTGTTCGGCTCCAGTGCTTGGCACACCTAACTATAGTAAATCATTTGTGCTCTATGTCCACAAGATGGCTGGTTGCCCGCTTTCTGTCCTAACACAAAAGTTTGGGGATAAGCAAAGGCTGTGTGCTTATTTTCTGCTGTCCTTGATCCTGTCGCAAGGGCCCTTCTGAGTGGTCTGAGAGTGGTCGCGGCTGTGGCCACTTCAATCAGACAATCAGCTGGACTCGTACTTGATACTGACCTCAAAGTTATGGTACCCCATGCTGTGGATACTCTTTTGAATAAGACGAAGACACAGCACCTCACCAGTGCACGTCTTACTGGCTACAAATTGACATTGTTTGCTAAGCACATTACAGTCAAAAGATGTGCCACTCTGAACCCAGCCACGTTACTACCCTTCCCTTCTGAGAACAATGCAGTTGATAAACATGACTGTATTTTCCAGACAGAGGAAGAGACGAAAGGACGGGTAGACCTGACTGATGTTCTCTTATCTGACCCCCAAGGAGAACTATATGTCGATGGCTCTTGTTTTGAATTATCAGATGGCACCACCACTGCAGCTTACGCTATCACTACGTACGTTGCGCACGGTGGTAGAGACATCACGGGTCCCTTATCAGTCGGCCCAAGCTGCTGAGCTCGCTGCCCTTATTCGAGCTTGTGAACTGAGTGAAGGGCTAGTTGTCAATATTTATACTGACAGTCAGTACGCATTTGGGGTTGCCCATAATTTTGGCCGGCTTTGGGCAGAGAGAGGGTTCCTTACCTCTCATGGCACAAAGATTCAGCATGGGCACCTCATATTGAGGCTTCTGTCTGCTTTAATGCTCCCTAAGAAATTGGCAATAATTAAAAGTAGTGCCCACAGGAAGGTTACTGATGATGTGGGTAGAGGAAATGCTTTTGCAGATCAGACAGCTAAGGAAATGGCCCGAACAAAGATGAAACGCATGTTCGTAGCAGGTCCAGCTAGGTGGGTTCCCGAAGTTGTTATGTTTGAAAATACCCTTGAGAGTGTAAAGGAGATACAAAGTGAAGCCACGAGAGAAGAATTAGCAGAATGGCAGTAGGGTACAGCACAGTTGAATGAGGAAGGATGTTGGATTGATAAATCAGGGAAACAGAGGTGGATGTTGCCAGATGCATATGTTCTTCCCGTGGTTACTATGGCACATGGTCCAGCTCATATTAGTGCAAAAGGCATTTGTAAATTGTTAGCCCCTGTATGGCAGAATGACAATATTTCTAAGACAGCTGCGCATTTAGTAAAGTATTGTATGGTCTGCATGATGCATAATCCAGGGAAGGGTACCCCGACACCACCTGGTAATTTTGCACCACCCACTTTTCCTTTTGAAGTCCTACAAATGGATTATATAGAATTGGAGGGATGCAACAACCTTAAATATGTTTTGGTGGTTGTATGTGCATTCAGCAAATGGGTTGAGGCTTACCCCACTAAAGATAACACAGCCATTACGACTGCGAAGGTACTCCTTAAGGAGTTCTTTCCTCGTTTCGGCTTGCCCCGAATTATCTGGAGTGACAACGGAAGTCATTTTAATGGGAAAGTGATTCAATTGATTTGTGAAGGTCTACATGTAAAACAAAAATGTCATGCTGCCAATCATCCACAGTCAGCGGGTTTGGTTGAGAAGTACAATGGTACTCTCAAACTGAAACTGGCAAAAATCCAGGAGCCAACAGGGTTAAAGTGGCCGAATGCTTTAACATTAGCTCTTTTGTCAACAAGAACAACAGCTCATTCTAGGAAAGTATTGTCTCCTTACGAGGTTGTGTTCGGGCACCCGGCAAATGTCTGGGGCGTCCCCCGTCCTCGTAAGTACTCCGATATTGAGTACCCTGTGTTGCTTGATTACCTTGGCCAGTTAACAGAAAGTTTACGTTCTATTCACCAACAGGTGCGGAAGTCCCTACCTTCCATACCGGAGGGACCCGGCCAAGACATCTAGCCTGGTGATTATATCCTGCTTTGTAATTTTCAGAGGAAGAAAAGTTTGGAGTCACGCTGGAAAGGTCCTGAGCAGGTTTTGATGGTGACACGGACGGCTGTAAAGGTTGCTGGTCGAAAGAACTGGGTACATGCTACCCATTGTCGGAGGATTCCTTTGCCATTACCATATGATTAGTGTGTCAAAGACGATATAGGGGACACGGAGTGCGAACAGGTGCCCAGGTTTGTTCCTTTCAGCGACGCCCAGTTAACATGGACGCAAACTGATAAGGAGAATGAGGATGCTTTAAATGAGGCTGTTCCCCCAGAAATACAAACTATCCAAGAGCCTTTGTTCACTGATCACACGGTGCTTGAGGCTACTAGGTACAATTTGAGCCCTCGGCTGAGGGATACTGAGACTAAGGAGAAAAAAGATTAGGGATGGACTGCGTAAGGTAGCTAGTACTGAGTTACAGTACCAACGGAATTAACAGAAATTAGTGGAGAATTTCCTGTTTATTTTACCTTAATTGTTCGAACATTAGTTAGGAAGGACTGAAGTATACCTTGAAGGTATACCATCTGGATCAACATGGGATACATTAAAAGAGCTTAGGACAGAGCAAGCTCCACCGCCGTTGCTCAAGAGCGCCCACTTATTAATGGACAATAGGAGCCTGTACCAGTGAGACTCTGACGGACACTGGGAACTTGTATATCTCTTTGCATTTTGGCCCCTTTTTTATCACAGGTTATGCATCCCTTTGGTAGTAGGGTTGCTGAGGAAGAGTAACGAATGGCTCTTGTTGCCCAGCATGATACGGTGTGGACACGAAAAAGGAAACTAACGTGTGTTATTCTGTTGGTTTTGCTGATAATAATATTGTGTGGAGTGTCATGGGTTTTGGAAAATGATCAAACTATGCCTTTACGCAATAAGGGAAAGGTTATCTCCCTGAAAATAAATAAAAGAACAGCCCTGAGTAATGTATTTCTAGAAACACATAAGAGATTCTTCGGAGAAGGGGCAGCTTGTTACCCCACTGAATCTGTCACTAGCTTATGGACTGCATATCCATTGTCACTTGTAAATTATACATATACTCGCCCACCGCAATTTACAGAAGTGAAGGGAGTTTTTGGTTTCGGCTATCCAGGACCTTGTCTATATTATAGAAAGCCACTAGGAATGGGTTATCCAGGTTGTGATAACAATACATATTGCAATAATTTTTATATTTAAGAACAGAATGTTACATTGGTGGGTTGGCACTATAAGGAATTGATAGTTACCCGGGAGGCTGGTTATTATCCTGCTTGCTGCCCCCATCGTAAATAGCACTGACACTTCTTTGTATATCAACTGTTCTGAAATAGTGATATATAAAAATTCAATCCCCCAAGTGAACGATAAGGATCCGAACACTTTTGGAATGAATTCTAGATATGCAGCAGTGGACTACGAGGGGCCGATTTATGCACACCCGGGGTTTTACTTTTTGTCTAATGGTATCTATTCCAACGTCCATAATAGTACAGACGACGTAGCTCTTGGGATGGTATTGCCCTTAGGTGTACCCTGTAAATATGCTAAGCCTAATGTACGCTGGGTTAAAAGGACTTTAACAAAAGAATTCTGTGAGGGAGTGACTGATATAGAAGTCAATAATTATAGTAATGGGATCATTTTTGGATACATCCTTTCCTCCATTTTTACGTTGGGTGGTACTTCCATGGCCAGGGGTGAAAAAGCTAGAGAATACTTTAGTTGCAAGCTGCAAATTTTGTCTAACACCACCGTGGCAGCTTTGCGTGACATCACCACTCAGTTGGAGAGTATGCAAATATATTCAGAACAGACTAGGTATGCAGTTGATTTTATTTTAGCTAAGAGTGGTGGTGTCTGAGAGGTAGTGGGCGACCAGTGCGTAGTCGGAATCAAAAATATGGAGAAGAATATTACTAAACACATCTTAGACATCCTCGAGAACGTCAAAGGAATGGAAAGTGGAAATTGAAGTTGGTCTCTCTTTGGAAATTGGGGCTGGATTCTCCTAAACGGGTTACTTCCTTCTGCGTGTCTAAAGACTCTATGGGAATTAACATAGGAAAATACTTTTTTTAACCCCCGTTATCTCGGCCCCCGCATGACGGATCACCCCGAAACTTTTCATGCACAACAAGACCTAACTTGACACTTTTTTTGAAACATTTTGTGAAGATTCGTCAACCGGCACCAAAGTTATAGGCAAGTCAAAAAATGCTGCCCCTATGGAAACATGGAGACATGATCCTAACTATAACAACCTACTGGCAACCTATAGTCATATAATCAAATAAATAAATATATATATATATATATATATATTATATATATATATATATAATATATATATATATATATATATATATATATATATATATATATATTTTTACACACAAAGGACGCGGCACTCAGGAGTGAAGATAGTTCAATTGAGTTTATTGCACAACTCAACCAACGCGTTTCAGCCCTCTCACGGCTTTGCTCACGGTTAGTGAGTCCTTTCTTTATTGCACTATTTAAACCCAGCTGGCCTTAATGTGGCATTCTGGGACATGTAGTGCATTACATTCAACAATACATAATTTACAGAAAAGAAAAACGTAACTGTTATTGTTATTTTCAATGGAAGATAGTAGGTTTTAACAGCATATTTATAAAACCTCATGATTTAGTATCCTGTGACATTATTTCAAATTCACACATATCATTATTATGTGTTAGTAAAAATATTGTTCCAGAGTTTAGTACTCAACATTTGTTTTCCGATATATTTATCCACATTTAATTAATCGGATCTAGTATCCTTTGTATTTAAACTGTAATGTCCTAGTCTTTTTTGATTATAGTTACAATAACAAACTTTTTATTATTGTTCATCCCAAATGTATATAAAGCTCTTCGTCATTGTTCATCCCCCTCGGGGTCTTTGTTTTGAGTCTGACAATATAACGTGATTCCATCTGACGTAATTTTTTTATTCTATTCCCACCACGTTCATCCAATGTAATGGCCTTGATCCCATAGTAACACATCGCTCTCCAGTCTCCTTTTTGGCATAATATCATATGTTTTGCAGTTGCATATGAAAGATCTTTATTCTTCACTGCTCTAATGTGTTCCAAAATACGCTTTCGTAAAGTACAGATTGTGCTCCCGATGTATTTACTGCCACATTTGCACTCAATGATGTATATCACATACTGTGTGGTACACGTGATTTTTTGGTTTAGGATAATCGTATTTCCATTAGGTTCCACAATGGTTTTTATTTTTCCCAATCTTACATGCTTTGCATGAATTGCATTTTGTAAAGCCATTTTGTTGTTCCATTAGCCAATTGGTATCTAATTGTTGTTTAAAGTGGCTTTTTATTAACATGTTTTTTAGAGATTTTGTTTTTCTATAGGTCACGGTTGGTTTTGATCCAATAAGTTGTCCTATGTCAGGATCTTTTTCGATTAAATGCCAATGTTTTTTAATTTTTCCCATGATCTTTCCACTTTCTTTGCTGTATGTAGTTATAAAACGTGGTGCTTGTTGGTTTTCACAATTTTCTAGTTTTTCTTTGGTATCAATGTGTCATCTCTTGTTTTTTGATCAATTCTTCTTTTACTTTTTGCAGTGTTGATTCTTTATATCCCCTTGTTTTTAGCCTTTCCATGGTTTCTTGGATTTTTTCTTCAGCATCCTCTGAATTGGAACAGTTCCGCTTCATTCGCATGAATTCTCCATATGGTATATTTTCAATTATTGATTTGGGGTGGAAGCTTGTCCCGTGTAATATGCTGTTGGTGGCTGTTTCTTTTCTGTAGAGTGTGGAGTGTATCTCATCATCCTTAATGTATATTAAGGTATCAAGAAACGCAATCTTCGTTTTGCTGGTGTTACATGTAAAAGATAGACCAATTTCATTATTATTCAATTTTTGAAAATATATTTGAAACTCATGTTCTGTCCCGTTCCATATTAGAAATAAATCATCTATGAAACGGACCCATAGTATTATTTTGTCTACATCATCTTGATACTCCGCATCCCATGCTATCACTTTCTCCCACCACCCCATCGTGATATTGGCATAATTTGGAGAAAAAGAAATGCCCATGGCAGTTCCGCAACGCTGTTTAAAAAGTTCTTTATTAAAATAGAAGATATTGTTAGTGAGACATAGTTCGATCATGGTCAGTAACATTTGGGTATGTTTCATTTCAGATATTTTCCTTTGTCGTAGGAAATATCTACATGCATTTAGGCCTATCTCATGTCTGATCGAAGTATATAGTGATACTGCATCTATTGTTATTAGCAGTAATTCACTATTCCATGTGATGCCTGTGAGTATCCTTAAAAAATCACCAGTATCTCTGATGTAAGAGCTCATGCTTTGCGCAATTGGTGCTAGAAATTGGTCTACATACTCCGAAAGGTTTTCATATAAAGAATCACATGAGGATACAATTGGCCTTCCTGGTGGATGGTGAAGTGTCTTATGAATCTTTGGTAAGAAGTATATTGTTGGGATCACTGGGAAGTCCTTTGTGAGAAACTTTAGCTCATCATCATCGATCAAATTCTCATTATGCCATTTTTTAAGATTAATATTCAATTCCATTATCATTTTATTAATAGGATTGTTTGGCATTTTGCAATAGTTTATAGTATCTTCTAATTGTCTATATGCTTCTTGCAGATAATCCTTTATATCCATGAGCACGATGTTTCCCCCTTTATCGGCGGGTTTTATTATGAGTTCTTTATTTTCCATCAATTTACCGATTGATTCCCGTTCCTTTTTACTTAAATTCTCTTTTGATTTTCATTTCTAGTATTTGTTATTTTTTCTAGCTCTTCTATTATTGCTTCACTGAATTGATCAAATCTGTTACCAGGAGGTAAGACAGGGCAGTATTTCGATTTCTTTTTAATCCACTCCCCACTCTTTGATTTGTATCAATCTCAAGATGTTCAAGGACTTGTTCTTCCGACATTTCATCCTCATTTAGATTGTACAGTAGGTCAAACATGTTTTTCAAGTCCTGTACTTGGTCAATACTGATCATTGGTTCCGTATCAGGTGTTAACGTTTCTCCTTGTAACTCAAGAGGTTTGTTTTTATCTTTATTCGCATGTATTTTAGCTAACTTCAATTTGCGAACATATTTATATAGGTCAATTCTTACTTCTGTGTAATTGAAGTGACTCTCTGGGCAGAAAGATAGTCCTTTGTTTAATGCTGTTTTTTCGTCCATTGAAAGTATATGCTTTGAAAGATTCACAATAAGATTGTTGTCTATTTGCGATTGCGCAATGGATAGTGTCTTTTACGTTTTGCCCGTCTGGTTTTTCTGGTGCTTGTGAGGCAGTCTCCCCTCTTTCTCGGCTTCTGTTTGTATTTGTATTTCTGCCGCGCCCTCTGCCTCGTGTCATGGTTTGGTCTATGTGCATTAGGCGCATTTCTTCTAAAAGTTGACTTTTGGGGTGCTGTCTGTTCCACTCGATACCTCTGGTTCACTTAAATCAGACTCGCTTGCGCTATTATATGTGGTTTTAGACATTTGCAATGGATAATTCTTTTTCAATGTGTCAAACCGCTTTGCAAAGGTTAATATTCTGCCATGTTTGTAATCCTGTTCATCTCTCTTGAATTTGCGTTTTTACGTTCCTGAATTTCAATCTCATATTTTTCCAATCTTACATCCATCTCCTTCCGTAATTTTGCTGTTACATCCTGGTCAGTATGGCTTAGTATTTTAGCTTCCATTTCTTCCAATTGCTTTGTTATCTCTATTACATCTATTTTTGCATGTTTTATTAGTATGCGCATCATATTCAAGGAGCATTGTGCATTATTGTCCGCCCATTCCTCTAACAATTCAGTTTTCGTATCTGGGTGAGTGGGCATGGTGAAAATGCGTAAGCCCCTTGGAATTCGTTTCACTTCGATGTAATTTTCTAGAGCTAGAATTTCCCAACTTTTGTTTGTTTCTTTTTATATAGTTTTTCCATCTGGTTGAACTGTTGTTTTATCGTCAATTCTGACGTGTTGACATTACTCGTTTTATTTATAGATATATCCTCTGTGTCTGTGCTCGTTTGAAATAATAATGCCGCTGTTAGTGTCCGTTTCC